>PVHX01008433.1:12070-83743 GCA_004024805.1 Geosciurus inauris | reverse complement strand
GGCACCAGGGACTGAACTCAGGGGCACTCGACCACTGAGCCACATCCCCAGCCCTATTTTGTGTTTTTTTATGTAGAGACAAGGTCTCACTGAGTTGCTTAGTGCCTCGCCATTGCTGAGGCTGGCTTTGAACTCGCGATCCTCCTGTCTCAGCCTCCCTAAGTGCTGGGATTACAAGCGTGAGCCACCGCGCCCGGCTTCTTTTTATTTTTTATTTTGAGACAAGGGTCTTACTAAATTCCCCAGGCTGTCCTTGAACTTGTGTTCTTCCTGCCTCTGGCTTGTATTTCACATTTATAGTGAGTTAATTTTCTTCCTTATTTTTTTATTTTTTATTTATTTATTTTTGGTACTGGAGATTGAACTCAGGGGTACTCAACCACTGAGCCACATCCCCAGCCCTGTTTTGTGTTTTATGTAGAGACAAGGTCTCACTGAGTTGCTTAGTGCAACATTGCTGAGGGTGGCTTTGAACTCGCGATTCTCCTGTCTCAGCCTCCCTAAGTGCTGGGATTACAGGTTTGCGCCACCGCGCCCGGCTCTATTTTTTTATTTTTACTTTTTTTGGTACCAGGGATTGAACTTGGGGTACTCCACCACTGAGCCACATCCCCAGCCCTATATTTTGTGTTTTATGTAGAGACAGAGTCTCACTGAGTTGCTTAGTGCCTCATCATTGCTGAGGCTGGATTTGAATTCTCGATTCTCCTGTCTCATCCTCTCAAAGTGCTAGGATTACAGGCGCGCACCACTGCACCTGGCTCTTCCTTTATTTTTTTTATTTATTTATTTTTTTTAAGTATTTTTTTAGTTGTTGATGGACACAATGTCTTTATTTTATTGCTTTGTATGTGGTGCTGAGGATCGAACCCAGGGCCTCACGCATGCGAGGCAAGCGCTCTACCGCTCTCGGCCCCTCTTCCTTTATTTTTGAGACAGAGTCTTGCTACATTGTCCAAGCTGGGCTTGACCACCTGGCTCAAGTAATGCTCCTGCCTCAGCCTGCTGAGTAGCTGGGATTGTAAGTATGTGTGCCTGGGCCTAGCTCTGGAGTTAATTTTTTCCCCCCCAGTACTAGGGGATTGAACCCAGGGGCACCTTACCTCTCTGAACTACATCTTTAGTCCTTTAAATTTTTAATTGAGATAGAATCTTGCTAAGTTGCCCAGCCTGGCCTTGAACTTGATTCAATTCCAAGTAGCTAGGATTATAGGCATGTGCTATGGTACCCAACTAGAAGTGATGTTTTTATAGCTAGTATAGTACACACTGAGGCACTGGTGATAGTTTTTATTTTTTCTTGTACCAGGGATTGAATCCAGGGGTGCTTTACCACTGAGCTACATCCTCATTCATTATTATTTTATTTTTTTATTATTATTTTTGGTACCAGAGATTGAACTCAGGGGTACTCAACCACTGAGCCACATCCCCAGCCCTATTTTGTGTTTAATTTAGAGACAAGGTCTCACTGAGTTGCTTAGCATCTCGCCATTGCTGAGAATGGCTTTGAATACGCCATTCTCCTGTCTCAGCCTCCCAAAGTGCTGGGATTATAGGCATGTGCCACCGCGCCTGACTCTTTTTATTTTTTAATTTTTCGTTTTTAGGGGTTTTTTTTTGTACTGGGGATTGAACCCAGGGGCATTCAACCCCTAAGCTGTATCCCCAACCCTTTTTTGTATTTATCTAGAGACAGGGTCTCACTAAGTTGCTTAGGGTCTCACTAAGTTGCTGAGGCTGGCATTGAACTCACAGTCCTCCTCCTGCCTCAAAATCCTGAGCTGCTGGGATTACAGCTGTGTGCCAGCTAATTTTTAGTGATTTTTTTTTTTTTTTTTTTGGTACTGGAGATTGAACTCAGGGGCACTAGACCACTGAGCCACATCCCCAGCCCTATTTTGTGTTTTTATGTAGAGACAGAGTCTCACCGAGTTGCTTAGTGCCTCGCCGTTGCTGTAATTTTTAGTTTTGAGACAGGATCTTGCTAAGTTGCCTCATCTCACCAAGTTGATGAGGCGGGCCTTGAACTTGAGATCTTCCTGCCTCAGCCTCCCAATTTCCTGAGATTATATAGTCATGCAGCTTTGGGCCCAGTTCTTTTATAGTTTTTTTTTTTTTTTGTAGAGCTGAGGTCTGAATTTAGGGCCTAGGGCATGCTAGGCAAGCGCTCTGCCACTGAGCTAAATCCCCAAATTCTGTATCATCTTTAAAAGATATTTTTTGGGGTTTGCTGGTGCAAAGGATGAAACCTGGGGCTTCAGACATATAGGAAGCATTCTATCACTGAGCCACACCTTTCAACCCTTATTTATTTTTTATTTTTTTTGGTACCAGGGATTCAACTCAGGGGTACTCGACCACTGAACCACATCCCCAGCCCTATTTTGTGTTTTATGTAGAGACAGGATCTCACTGAGTTGCTTAGCACCTCGCTGTTGCTGAGGTTGGCGATTCTCCTGTCTCAGCCTCCCAAAGTGCTAGGATTACAAGCGTAGCTACCACACCCGGCTTCAACCCTTATTTTTAAGATTTATTTATTTATTTTTGTGCTGGGCATTGAACCCAGGGGCACTTAACCACTGAACCACATTCTCAGCCCTTTTACACACACACACACACGTTTTTGTTTTTGAACCATGGATTGAACTCAGGGGTACTTGACCACTGAGCCATATCCCCAGCCCTATTTTGTGTTTTATGTAGAGACAGGTTCTCATTGAGTTGCTTAGCGCCTCGCCATTGCTGAGGCTGACTTTGAACTCATGATTCTCCTGTCTCAGCCTCCCAAAGTGCTGGGATTACAGGCGTGTGCCACCGTGGCTGGCTTTTACTTATATTTTATTTAGAGACAAGGTCTGACTTAGTTGCTTAGGGCCTCACTAAGTTGCTGGGGCTGTCCTTCAACTCGCGATCCTCTTGCATCAGTCTCCTGAGCTGCTGAGATTTCAGGCATGTGCCACTGCGCCTAGCTTATTTTTAAGATTTTTGAGTAGAGTATAGTTTATATAAAATTCTTCTTTTGGGGGACGAATTTGAACCAAAAATAGGTATTCTGCAGGATTAGAATTTACAAAATACCATTTTTTTTTGGTTTTTATTTTTGTAGTACTAGGGATTGCACGCAGGGTCTTGTGCGTGCTAGGCAGGCACTACACCACTGAAGTACTTCCCCAACCCCTTAAAATAGTTTTAAGAATCCTCTATAGCTGGGCATTGTGGCACATGCTTATAATCACTTTGACTCAAGAGGCTGAGGCAGGAAGATTACGAGTTTTGAGGCCAGCCTTGGAAACTTAGGGAGACCCTGTTTCAAAAAATAAGAAGGCTGGGTTCAATGACACATGCCTATAATCCCAGTGACTTTGGAGCCTGAGACAAGAGGATTGCAAATTCAAGGCCAGCCTCAACAATTTGTAGGCCCTGAGCAACTTAGACTGTGTCTCAAAAAATAAAAAGGGTTAGAGATGTAGCTCAGTGGTAAAGCCCTTGGATTTAATCCTCAGTACCAAAAACAAAATTAAATTAATAAAATAAAAAGTACTGGAGGTGCAGCTTTTGTTGGTAGAGTGCTCCTGCATTCAATTTCCAATGATGGGTGGGGGAAATATTATACAATTGGTTACTCTTGATCTACTTTGTCTTAGGAGGGTAAAATAGTCCCTAGGGCAGTATTCAAAGGCAGCAGTGTTGGATGTGTTCTGCTCAGAAAATGCTCTGGCAAGTAAACAGATGTAGATGCTAGTCCCTATCCCATGAATCTGAGGAGCCTTAAGTCTTCCAGCAAGTTAATTAATAGGACTTGAATGATACATGTTTTTTTGTGGTACTAGTGACTAAACCTTGTGGTGCTCTATCACTGAGCTATATCTGCACCCCATTTTATTTTTTATTTTGAGATATTCTCGGTAATTTGCCAAGAACCTTTCTGCATCAGCTTCCCAAATAGCTGGGATTTCAAGCCTGTACCACTGTACCCAAGTGTTGAATGATTTTTAAATATGAGAGATACTATAGTTAATCGTAACATCTTACTTTTAATGTTAAATTGTGTTACTTATGAAGAACATTTAAACTTGTTGATTTTATGATGAACATAACTAATGTTAATGAGAGCCAGCGGAAGACTTTGTGTTCTGCAAATTCTTTAAATGTACATAATTCTTGTGTTGAGGTTAATGTTAAATTCTATTACTTTTAAAAGGGGGTTGGTAGTGTAACTTTCGTGAACTGAGTGACCCAGAATTAGTTGTCCTTTGGATATTTTTATAGTGGTATAGTCTGAGCTCGGAAGTGTCTTAGACTAGAAACTGTTTATGTTCTGGAAGGAGAACTGAATTGGTCTCTTAATACTTTTGTTTTACTGCTAAACAGCAGATGACCTTTCAAGTAATTTTGTTTTCCTTTTTTATATGCCGTTACGCAGGATTCCAGGTGCTTAATTGCCTACTTAAATTCCATAATGTTTGACCAAAACCAAAATAAAGGTTAGGGAAAGGGAAGAAGTTGGGTAGTATGAAAGACTGGGCCAGCTCTTGTTTATCTATTGAGTTCTATAAACTGAGAGTGTGAGTTTAATAATATACTTACTTTTAAAATACATTTGTTTCTGTGAAAAACTAGGCATTGGTATCTGGAATGTCATTTTCTTCATTTGGGACATGAGAATAATGCTTAAAGACCTAAAATTACTAGGTCCCTTCTAGTTTTAAGCTCCTGGATGCTCTTGCTTAGCTTAGACACCTTACAAATGCTTTGTGGCATGATACATACTACTTTCTGTGATACCCTTGGATAGTTATAATAATAAGACTCAGCTGAGAGTACTTTTGGGCAGTCACTGTAGAACTGGGATTTAGATGCAGCCAGAGGGATGCCCATCTGGTAAACACTGGTGTTGTTCCTAATGGTGATGATATACAACCAGAGTTTCTTTGGGGCCTGAATCCATTTTGATTGGGTGGTATCCATGCTGAAGTCATAATAAAACATTTTGAGATGTTATCTGTAGTTGCAGCAATAGACATTTTCTAAAACTTAGTGTAAGAAATTTACAGTGCATTGATTTTTCCAATGTATAGGAATCATCATGTTGACCTTGGAATTCTAAGTTCCCTGGCTGTAGGAAATGGACATTTTTGTAGTATGTCACCATTGTTAGCTTATCTGGTATTGCGGATTTTCCCTGTTGCAGGACTGGGTGAAAGCTTTTTCTGCAGCAGTCATGTTGAACCTTGTGTTGACTTTCCTCGTGTTCTGAAATGGGAGCATAAAAGTTTACTCCGCCACTTCGTCTTAAAATAGCAAAACTTTGCTGTTTTCTGCAGATCTAGGACCTTGTTACAGAACTCTGCCAAAAAAAAAAAAATGTTTAAAGAAGAATGTGCTGTGATTAGAGAAGAATATGCTGGTGTGTAGATTTCAAACTCTCTGGACAATATGAATAACACTGTCTTTGTTTCTACAGTGGGAGCCAAGAAGAAAGGTTTGCTCCCGGGTGGAACAGGGATTATCCTCCTCCTCCCCTTAAGAGTCATGCTCAAGAGAGACACTCTGGCAACTTTCCTGGCAGAGATTCACTTCCCTTTGATTTCCAGGGGCATTCGGGGCCTCCCTTTGCAAATGTAGAGGAGCATTCTTTCAGCTATGGAGCTAGAGACGGACCACATGGTGACTATCGAGGAGGGGAGGGACCTGGACATGATTTCAGGGGGGGAGATTTTTCATCTTCCGATTTCCAGAGCAGAGATTCATCACAGTTGGACTTTAGGGGTAGGGACATACATTCTGGGGATTTTCGGGATAGAGAAGGGCCACCTATGGACTACAGGGGTGGAGATGGTACTTCTATGGATTATAGGGGTAGGGAAACACCTCATATGAACTACAGAGACAGGGATGCTCACACTGTTGAATTCAGAGGTAGGGATGCTCCTCCATCTGACTTCAGGGGCCGGGGCACTTATGATTTAGATTTTAGAGGTCGGGATGGATCCCATGCAGACTTTAGGGCAAGAGATTTGTCAGATTTGGATTTCAGGACCAGAGATCAGTCTCGTTCTGATTTTAGGAATAGAGATATATCTGATTTGGACTTCAGGGATAAAGATGGAACACAGGTGGACTTTAGAGGCCGAGGTTCAGGTACTACTGATCTAGACTTTAGGGACAGGGATACACCACATTCAAATTTCAGAGGTAGGCACAGGTCCAGGACTGATCAGGATTTTAGGGGTAGAGAGGTGGGACCTTGTATGGAATTTAAAGATAGGGAGATGCCTCCTGTGGATCCAAAAATTTTGGATTACATTCAGTCCTCTGCACAAGATAGAGAACATTCTGGTATCAGTGTGAACAAGAGAGAAGAATCCACACATGACCATACAGTAGAAAAGCCCGCTTTTGGTGTTCAGAAGGGAGAATTTGAGCATTCAGAAACAAGAGAAGGAGAAACAAAAGGTGTAGCCTTTGAACATGAATCTCCATCAGACTTTCAGAACAGCCAAAGTCCAGCTCAAGACCAAGACAAATCACAGCTTTCTGGAGGTGAACAGAGTTCAGATGCTGGTCTGTTTAAAGAAGAAGGCGATCTGGATTTTCTTGGCCAACAAGACACTGATTACAGAAGCATGGAATACCGTGATGTGGATCATAGGTTGCCAGGAAGCCAGATATTTGGCTATGGCCAGAGCAAGTCTTTTCCAGAGGGTAAAACTGCCCGAGGTGCTCAGCGAGACCTACAGGTATGTTGATGAGATGGATTGCTTTTTTTCCTTTTTCATAAGGCTTTTCTGAAGGATGAAGTATAGAATCTAGGACCTTCTGTCCTTGATGTCTCATTGCACTACCATTAAAAAGCAAAATTTTGTCAATCCCCAGGGCTGCAAAACAAAAAGACAAAATTTGGCTGGGCATGTTGGCACACACCTGTAATCCTAGCAACCAAGGAAGCTGAGGCAGGAGGATTGCAAGTTAGAGAACTTAGGAACTTAGCGATTTACCCTGGCTTAAAATACAAAGGGCTAGAGTTGTAGCTCAGTGGTAAAGCATCCCTGAGTTCAATTCCCAATATCAAAAACAAAAACAAACAATAATAACAACAAAAAGAGACCTTTTCTCAAAATAGAAAGAGCAGATTTTGTATTCACTAATGAAATGTGGGAATGTAAATCTCTAGAGAAAGGGTCTTCAGTTCAGATAATACTTTTTTGAGGGGTTAGGTACCAGGGTTGAACCCACCAAGACACATTCCTAGCCTTCCTTTTTTTTTTTTTTTTAGTTGTAGGCAGACACAATAACTTCATTATTTATTTGTTTTTATGTGGTGCTGAGGATTGAACCCAGTGCCTTACCCACACTAGGCGAGCGCTCTCAGCAGAGCCACAACCCCAGCCCTCCCAGCCCTTTTTATTTTAAGACAGGGTTTCACAAAGTTGTTTAGGGCCTTGCTAGGTTGCGGAGGCTGGCTTTAAACTTGTGATACTCTTGTCTCAGCCTCCCAGTTGCTGGGATTACAGGTGTGCGCCACTGTGCCCAACCATATAATATTTTTGATGTCTGTTGATTCATTATTTTGCTTTATTGTGCTGATTTAAATACCTTGGGACAGTTTAGTTTGAAAAGTAACTATCTTTGGTAAGTGATTCTCACAACTTTTCAATAGCCAGGCATTGTGATTTTGAATTCATTTTCTTTCTCTTTTTTGGTGGGGGTACTGGGGATTGAACTCAGGGGTACTCGACCACTGAGCCACATCCCCAGTCCTATTTTTTGTGTTTTATTTAGAGACAGGGTCTCACTGAGTTGCTTAGCCCCTTGCCCTTGCTGAGGCTGGCTTTGAACTAGTGAGTCTCCTGTCTCAGCCTCCCTAAGTGCTGGGATTATAGGCATGTGCCACCGTGCCCGGCTCTTGAATTCATTTTCTTGTTTAAACTCAGGCTACCTAGGATTCTTTCTGCAGTCATGAGGAGGTGCTATTAAAGGTTGTAACTTGGACTGGGTTTGTGGCTCAGTGGTAGAGCACTTGCCTAGAACATGTGAGGCACTGGATTTGATTCTCAGCACTGCATCTGAATAAATTAAAAAATTTTTTTCTAGCACGTCTGTAATCCCAGTGACTTGGGAGGCTGAGGCAGGAGGATCACGAGTTCAAAGCCAGCTTCAGCAAAAGTGAGGGGCTAAGCAACTCAGTGAGACCTTGCCTCTAAATAAAATACAAAATAGGGCCGAAGATGTGGCTCAGTGGTCCAGTGTCCCTGAGTTCAATCCCCGGTAAACCACCCCCCACCCTCCCTCGCCAAATCCATCAGCAACTTAAAAAAAAAATTATTATCCTCTTGTAGCTAACTTAATGAACTTTTAAATGTTAAGTTTTTAAGCAAGGAAGTTTATATTTGCAATTTAATAAGAAAATGTTATCTTTAAAATAGATTTTTTTTTTGGTATCAGGGATTGAACTCTGGTACTCAATTACTGAGCCATATCCCCAGCCCTATTTTGTGTTTTATGTAGAGACAGGGTCTCACTGAGTTGCTTAGTGCCTCGCTGTTGCTGAGGCTGGCTTTGAACTTGTGATTCTCCTGTCTCAGCTTCCCAAAGTGCTGGGATTACAGGCATGGGCCACCGCAGCAGGCTAAAATAGATTTTATCAATTTCTATTTAGGTTTCTGTTATTTTGGACAGTGATCTTAACACATATTACCCAGTAATGGGTTTCGAGACTGTTAGGGCCTGGTAAACACATAATTTATTATCTAAATCAATTTACTTTCAAGAGTAAAAGAGGGGGCTGGGGTTGTGTTTTAGTAGCAGAGCTCTTGCCTCGCGCATGTGAAGCACTGGATTTGATTGTCAGCACTACATAAAAATAAATATATTGTGTCCATCTATAAGAAATTTTTTAAAAAACTAAAAGAGGAGCCGGGCGTGGTGGCGCATGTCTGTAATCCCTGCACTTTGGGAGGCTGAGACAGGAGAATCGCGAGTTCAAAGCCAGCCTCTGCAATGGCGAGGCACTAAGCAACTCAGTGAGACCCTGTCTCTACATAAAACACAAAATAGGGCTGGGGATATGGCTTAGTGGTCCAGTGCCCCTGAGTTCAATCCCTGGTACCAAAAAAAAAAAAGTAAAAGAGGACAGTATTGTGCTATGCAATAGGCATAACTAGGAGATAGGATCATTTAGTTATAGGAGACTTTCTCTCAAAAGTTTTTTTAGCTTTTATCTTTAGAAATTGAGAGAGATTGGAGATATGATCATTTAGTTACAGGGGACTTTTTCTCAAAAATTAAATTCTATAATTTTTGAAATGGAGAGAAATTGGAGCTATGACTTATATAAGTATGAAGAGTGCAGTTTTCTCTGAATTATACTGTTAAATTGTGTGGTTTATACTTACACGACACCTTTTGACTTTCTTCTGAAATTTGTTTATAAGAAGTCATCTTTATTAAATGACATCTATCTTAAATTTCTCCTTTTGCTATTTGCTCATTCAGGAAAAAAATAGTTTTTTTAAAAAAAAATATGTTTTAGTTGTTAATGAGTCTTTTTATTTATTGATTTATATGTGGTGCTGAGGGATCGAACCCAGGGCCTCACACGTGCCAGGCAAGTGCTGTACCACTGAGCTACAACCCCCGCCCCACAAATACAGTTTTGAGAATAGTAGTGTTTTGTTTTATTTTGTTTTTGTTTTTTTCTATAAAAGTCCTATTGAAGATTGTTTCTTTCTTTCTCTTTTTGGTGCTGGGGTTTGAAGTTCAGGGCCTTGTGCACACTAAGCAAATACTCTCACTTAGTTAAACTCTCAGCCCAGTATTGTTTCTCTTTATGTTCTATTTTACAATTTCAAGACTCCTTTAATGAGTCTGGGTTGTAATTCACTTGTGATCCAAGGATTTGAAGTCAAAATTTAGAACTCAGAATAATAAAGTCATATTTTTTCATCTCTTCACACGATTCAAGTCATTTTCATTTTTGATCCTGAGTACTTACATTTCATGTTATTTCACTTTTCACCAGAAGTATATTTATTGGTGAAATAATTTTACCTTCTAATTTTAAGGATCAAGATTACAGGACTGGCACAAGTGAGGAGAAGCCGAGCAGGCTTATTCGATTAAGTGGGGTGCCTGAAAATGCCACAAAAGAAGAGGTGAGGCATGTGTATTTTCTGTCTCTGTGTCTCTGTCAGTTAATTTTTAAACTTTATTTTGAAAAATTATAGATTCATAGAAAAGTACAAAGAAATGTATAGAGAGGAAGAGCATGTATATTCTTTTTTTTTTTTAAATATTTTTTTAGTTGTAGATGGACACAATGTCTTTATTTTATTTCTTTTTATGTGGTGCTGAGGATTGAACCCAGGGCCTCACGCATGCGAGGCAAGCACTCTACCACTGAGCTACAATCCCAGCCCGAGCATGTATATCCCTCAGTGTTAATATCTTGCATAACTCTAGCATATCTAAACCAGGAAATTGACTTTGGTATCATCCATAGAGCTTATTCAGATTATACTAGTTATAGATGTATTCACTGAGGTGAGGTTTATAAAAACATGACAGATGGTGGCTGTCTTCAGACCTGGTAATCATCTGGTAGAGCATATTATTTCAGGAGTGCATACATAAGGATGCTGATTTATAGTAGTAAAAGCTGGAAGCTGCCTATTTGCTCAATTGTAAAGGATTGAATGACTAAATTTATGGCAGAACTTATGAAAGAATTGGTCAGAATATGGCAACAAGAGCTAATAGTGGTAGAGCACTTGCCTCGCATGTGTGAGGCACTGGGTTCGATTCTCAGCACCACGTATAAATAAATAAAATAAAGATCCATTGACAACTAAAAAAATGTTTAAAAAAAAAAAAAGAGCTAATAGTGCTTATTCTGTGCCAGGCATTGTGTAATGCTTATAAGCATTAATTCACTTAATTATAATATCCATGAATAGTTTTTTTTTTCCTTTTCCTTTTTGTTGTGGGGGAGTACTGGAGATTGAACCCAGGGGTGCTTAACCACTTAACCACATCCCCAACACTCCACCCGCTTTTTTTGAGACAAGAAGTTGCTTAGAGCCTCACTAAATTACTGAGGCTGGCCTCGAATTTGGGATCCTCCTGCCGTGGCCTCCTAAGTAACTGGGATTACAGGTGTGTGCCACCTTGTCCAGCATAAATAAGTATTCTTAATTCATTCACTGTAAGTGTTAAGCACTACAGGTTGAAGATTTCTTACTTGAAATGTTTGGGATCAGATGTATTTTAGATTTTGGTGCTTTGGATTTGGGAATTTTGGAGTAGATTTTACTGATTGAGCATCCCTAATAGGAGAATCTGAAATCCAAAATGCTACAAAATGTGTAGTTTTTTGGGAATTTTGGATTCCAGATTTTTGATTAAGGGTTCAACCTATATTGTGTACCAGGCACTAAATGATATAGCAGTGAATATTATAAAGTCACTGCCTCCATCAATAATACACAAGGGCTGGGATTGTGGCTCAGTGGTAGAGCGCCTGCCTTGCATGTGTGAGGCACTGGGTTCGATCCTCAGCACCACATAAAAATGAATAAAATAAAGATATCTGTTTATCTACAACTAAAAAAAAAAATTAAAAAAAAAATAATACACAAGCAAACAAAAGATAGATAACATTTTGAGCAGTTATACATTTTCTAAAGAAGACTAAAGGTTTAGGGTTGGAGATGTAACTAGTACAGTACTTGCCTAGCATGCACAAGGACCTGGGTTTGATCCCCAGAACAACAACAATAACAACCACAAAAAGATGTAGAATGTCACTTTAATTGGGCAGTTAGGGAAGGCATCACTGAAGACATGACATTTATAGTGAGACAACAATAAAGAAAGAACTGAACAGATCAAATTACCATGGCTCTGTAGTACATCATTTTATGTTTACCAGATGATAAACTAGGCACCAAAAGGTTACACAACAAATGAGTAATTCCAAGATGCTTGGAATGTAGACTGTCTGATATCAGAACTTGAGTTCTTAAAGGTTGTCCTCTTCTGATTTTCTTACATACTTGGGAATTTTTGAATAAGCATGTTCTATCCATTCAGCATTTTTTGAATGTCTCATGTGTGCCTGGCTTAATTTTGCCTTTATAAAATAATCATAGCTTTAAATTATGTAGAATAAAAACCAGTAGGGAAAACATAAAATTCACTGTTTGAATATGATTTGTATCATTATGTGTAAATACCATTTTCTTGCAGATTCTTACTGCCTTTCGGACTCCCGATGGCATGCCTATAAAGGAGTTGCAGTTAAAGGAGTATAACACAGGTGAGTTTCTTTATCTGCATGTGGCCTTGGGTTAGGAAGGGTCTTTGTCAGATCTGTGCATTATGTGCTACTCAAAATTTTTTTTAAGAAACCACAATTAAGATTTCCAGAAGCCTCCTGTTGGTGCCTTCAAATAACATCCAGCTTTAGTCTTAGCTGGTTCTTTGTGGATGTTTGTCCACACATGGGCGATGAGGATGCATGTTCCAGTTCTTCTGAGTTCCTATGAGATATAAAGTGAGTGTTGCAGCATCTGTCCCCGACTATATTTTATATACTTAAATTATTAAACTTTGTTCTTCATGGTGGTGGAATGCTTACATTTGAGCCTAGGATTTACTAACTGTTGAATATAAAAGTTTACTTTTCCGTACTTCAAAGTGAAATTTATCACTTTCCACAGAAATTGTACCAATTAGTGTTTTCTTGAATTTACATACTTGCTCTGAGAACAAATTCCTGAAATAGCTGTTTTGTTGAAATTCATGAATAGATCCAGAAGAGCTTTGTTTTTGACCTCTAGTCTGTGGTCTGATGAAACTTGGCAGAATATACTATTTCAGAATACCAAATTTGGTCAGTTCCTTCAAATCTTATTATAGAAAAAGTAGTCAAAAGTAAAATTCTAAGCACTCAAGTTTATGACCAATATTTTTACAACTGCATAATACGAAATAGTTTAAAAATAAATGTAATCTTTAAGTGACCTGTTTTGTAGAATTTTAAATTGAAGAAAGAGCATTAATCACACAAAACATAGAATTACAGTAATCCAGCTAAAGAAATCTTCAAGTTAAAAGCATATAATATTTTTGAGGATATAGTTTATTTTTAAAGAGTTTACCATTAAATGGAATTTTTACATTAGGTAGTTATTTCTTTAAATGGGTTTAATAGAAGAAACTTATCCATAAAAATAAATTTTATGCTTGAAAGAATATGGTATTTGTGTTCAGTGTTTTTTTTTTCCCTGTGATTTGATAATAAACTTAGAAATATTTCTCAGAAAGCAATTACATCTTTGTTTTAAAAACATCAACCCTGGATTTAGGGCACGTGACTAAGAGTAGTTATGTTTTTGTTCTTCGGACATATCAATTTTGTTGATTTTTTTTTTTTTTTTTTTGCATGTGTCTCATACATGCCTTTGGAACTAAAGGTAGAATTTACAGGCTATTGATACTGTTTAATTCTCAGGATAATACCCTCGGCTTCAATCTTGTCATGAACTACGCTTTAATTAAATTTTGATGTATTTGGAAAAGAAGTGTATTAATGTTTAAATAGCAGCAGTTCAAACTCTTTAGTTTCTTTAGTACTCATTGACTTTCTATTGTCAGACTTGTTAGCAGAATAAAATTACTTTTTTCTTGTATTTTATTTTTTCAGATATACATGACAGTAGAGTATATTTTGATGTACATACATGGAGTATCATAACTTCTCATTCTTGTGGTTGTGTATGGTGTGGAAAAATTAATATACAGGGTCTAAAGAGGAAGGTCTTAAATTTGCTGGCAATAGTAGCTATTAGAATTTTAATTTATAGACAAAAGACATTATATACATGTGAAATCATCCGGGACGGTGATTTTTATTAAAAAGTAATTTTATTACATGAAGTGATATGTACTTTATAGTTTTTTTCTTTTAATGAAAGAATTGGATTACCCTTGTTCATGTTACCAATGCTAACATCTTTTTGTGACAAGTAGAATGAACTTTTGAAAATATCAGTCAGATCATGTTACTCCTATATCTAAAATCTTCTAATAACCTTCCGTCTCACTTGGAAGAAACTCCCAACTCCTTACTCTGATGTAACCAATCCCTGCATGAGTTGGCCCTTGGCTGTTTGTCTGACTTCATCCTGTACTGCTCTCTACTTGGCCTATTACAGTGTGGCCAAATTGACCTTTTCTCTGGTCCTTTACTAGTACAAACTTCCTTTGTGTCTTTGCACTGCCCTTGCTTCTGATCCTCACTCATCTTCTGGGGTTTAGTTCTTTTTTTTTTGGTACTGGAGATTGAACTCAGGGGTACTCGACCACTGAGCCACATCCCCAGCCCTATTTTTGTGTTTTATGTAGAGACAGGGTCTCACTGAGTTGCTTAGTGCCTCGCCATTGCTGAGGCTGGCTTTGAACTTGCGATTCTCCTGTCTCAGCCTCCCTAAGTGCCTTTCTGAGGCCTAGCCTCACCATCTAATTTAAACTCATTTTTCATTATATCCTTGTACATAGGTCTGTCACTCTGATACTTTGCTTGATGATTCTGTGTATCTTCCACTAGAAAGCTTCATGGCAGCAGGAACCTTGTCTGTATTTTTCCCTCCTGTTTCCCCAGTGCTTGGCACTTAGTCGGTTCTTGGTATGCATGAAGTAGATAAGTATTTATGATGTATGTGGAGAACAGTTATGATCTCAGCTGAAGGGCGTTACATGGCAGTACAACTCAGGTTTTACATATTTGCTGAAAAATATATCTTGGGATAATCAGAAGTTCTGAGAACTTTAGCATGTACTTGTTATAAGATCATGTGTAACCTGCTGGGTGTGGTGGCTCACACCTGTAATCCCAGCAGCTTAGGAGGCCAAGGCAGGAGGACCACAAGTTCAAAGCCAGCCTCAGCAACTTGGCAAGGTCCTAAGAAACTCAGTGAGACTCTGTCTCTAAATAAAATATTTAAAAAGGGCTGGGAATGTGGCTCAGTGGTTAAGTGCCCCTGGGTTCAGTCCCTGGTACCAAAAATAAAAAAAGATCATGTGTAAACTCAGTGAAAAATGTGACTTTTATAAAGAAATATGGCAGAGTTTTAGAATGAATGATGATCTGCAAGAGTCCATGCTAGATGGATGTGCTCATAAAAGGGGAATTGTTAGGTAGCGTTCATCCTTTAGTTGATGTAATGAGGTCCGTAACAGAAAAGATTAATGACTATTCACTGATTCTAGTAATGTGTTCATTTTTGTCCCATTTGGAGCTATGTAAATATAGGGTCACTAGGGTCCAGAACCTGAAGTGTTAAATGAATTTACAATTTTTTTCTGGTTATAAAAATGAAATGTGGTACATAGATGATATATGAATTATATCCTCTAAGGGGATGAACATAGTACTTTTGCAGCAAAATCTATGGATATTCTAACAGGACTAAATGAAGACTATAAAGAGATTCAATGTAGGCCAAGATTTGCTTCAAAACACTGCCGAGGGGCTGGGATTGTAGCTCAGCGGTAGAGCGCTTCCCTCGCATGCGTGAGGCCCTGGGTTCGATCCTCAGCACCACATACAAAGCAATAAAATAAAGATATTGTGTCCATCTACAACTAAAAAAAAAAATTAAAAAAAAAAACACTGCTGAAAATTTAACAAAAACTTGATATTTAAGGGATTTTTGGCTTTTGGAATTGTGGATAAGGGATTGTGAACATATATATGTTCTATATATTTGAGTTATTCATTTATCATTTGCAAATACATTATAACCCTATTAATTATAAATTACCTGAAGTTATAAGATTATATTTCTGGAAAGAGTATCAGGAGTAAAATGACTTTTGGTGATTGGACTAATAAGCTCTGGTATATCTTATAATATGATAGAATACTCTGTAGCAGTAAAACTGAAGAAGCTATTCATGGACATAACAGCATGGTTGGTTCTTGAAAGCATTATACTGAGTGAAAGAAGCCAACTCAAAAGCCTAAATACAGCTGGGCACGGTGGCGCAAGCCTGTAATCCCAGCACTTAGGGAGACTGAGACAGGAGAATCGCGAGTTCAAAGCCAACCTCAGCAACAGCGAGGTGCTAAGCAACTCGGTGAGACCCTGTCTCTACATAAAACACAAAATAGGACTGGGGATGTGGCTTAGTGGTCGAGTGCCCCTGAGTACCAAAAAAAAAGCCTAAATACACTGGCATAAGAAGGAGTGAAATACTGATATATGCTACAACTTGGGTGCGCCTTGAAAACCTGATGAAAGCAGCAGACAGAAAGACCACATATTGTATGAGTCTTGAAATATCCACAGAGATAGAAAGCAGATAAGTGGTTATAAGAGGTATCTCTTCTCTAGGAGAGATAATCCTCTCCCCGAGACTGGGCAAATGATTAGTGACTGCTTAATGGATATGAGGTTTGCTTGGGGATAATAAAAACATTCTGGAACCAAATAGTGAGACTAGCCGGGCGTGGTAGCTCACGCCCGTAATCCCAGCACTTAGGGAGGCTGAGACAGGAGAATCGCAAGTGCAAAGCCAGCCTCAGCAAGGGCGAGGTGCTAAGCAACTTAGTGAGACCCTGTCTCTACATAAAACACAAAATAGGGATGGGGATGTGGCTCAGTGGTTGAGTGCCCCTGAGTTCAATCCCTGGCACCAAAAAAAAAAAAAAAAAAACAAATAGTGAGACTATACATTGTGTGACTCTACTTGTGATATTCTGGAAAAGGTAGAATTTTAGGGATAAAAAATAATGGTTGCTAGGATGTTGGTGCAGGAGCTGACTGATGTAGAAGCATGAGAGTTTTTTTAAATGTAATAGAATTTTCTTTTATATCTTGATGGTAGTAGTGGTCTACAATGTTAAATTCACTGACGTTGGTATTACTGTGGTTATGTTAGAGAAGTCAAGAACCATGATATATGCAACTTTCTTATGTCTTTTAAGAAATAGTTGGGGGGCTGGGGTTATGGCTCAGTGGTAGCGTGCTCGCCTAGCATGCGTGAGGCACTGGGTTCGATCCTCAGCACCACATAAAAACAAAGATATTCTGTCCACCTACAACTAAAAAAATAAATAAATATTAAAAAAAAAAAGAAGAAAGAAAGAAATAGTTGGAGCCAGGCGCGGTGGCTCAAGCCTGTAATCCCAGTACTTAGGGAGGCTGAGACAGGAAAATTGCGAGTTCAAAGCCAGCCTCAGCAAAGGTGAGGTGCTAAGCAACTCAGTGACACCCTGTCTCTACATAAAACACAAAAAAATAGGGCTGGGGATGTGGCTCAGTGGTTGAGTACCCCTGAGTTCAATCCCCAGTACCAAAAAAAAAAGAAATAGTTGGGAGGGCTGGGGCTGTAGCTCAGTGGTAGAGCACTTGCCTAGCTTGCGTGAGGCACTGGGTTTGATCCTCAGTACCACATAAATGTAAACAAATGAAATAAAGGTATAAAAAATACAATAACATAAGAAAATCTAGCCAAAAAAAAAAAAGAAGAAATAGGAGGATTGCAAGTTAAAAGTCAGCCTCAGCAAAAGCGAAGTGCTAAGCAACTCAGTGAGACCGTGTCTCTAAATAAAATAGAAAATAGGGCTGGGGATGTGGCTCAGTGGTTGAATGCCCTTGAGTTCAGTCCCTGGAACCTACCCAAAAAAAGTGCCTGTGCACATTTTGCAGTGTTTTTGGCATTTACAGAATAGACAAGTAAACACTTATAGTTTCTTAGGTAGAAACTGACTATAGGATGATTGGAAAATATTATGCATACTTGTCACATTTCTTCCAGCAAGAGTCTTTTTTTTTTTTTGGTGCCAGGGATTGAACTCAGGGGCACTGGACCACTGAGCCACAACCCCAGCCCTGTTTTGTGTTTTATGTAGAGACAGGGTCTCACTGATTTGCTTAGCGCCTCGCCGTTGCTGGCGTTGGCTTTAAACTCGCAATTCTCCTGTCTCAGCCTCCCAAAGTGCTGGGATTACAGGCATGCTCCACCTTGCCTGGCTTCCACCAAGAGCCTCAATCAGATTTGTTAGCATGTTTGGGGTAAATGTTCACAGATAACTTTAAGGAAAGATGGCTGAGCTAAAAAAATAAAAATGTATAAGATGCCAGGAGATGGTTTTGGAACTGGGTCAATCTTATGGAGGCAATGGATGGCTGATCTAGAGAAGAATTCCATGATTTGGTGCTATAGAGATCAGGTAAGCTTGGGGAACCTGGCAGTTGGGTTGCATTTAGTCATTTTTGGAATGACTGGGGTTTGTCTTATTTATTTTAAAATTCCCCTCCCAAAGACTTCCATAGAAAGTTCTGTTAATGAGTTATGAATGTTGTGGGGTTTTTTGGTACTGGAGATTGAACTCAGGGGCAGTTAATCACTGAGCCACATTCCTAGCCCTATTTTGTGTTTTATGTAGAGATGGGGTCTCGCCGAGTTACTTAATGCCTCGCTGTTGCTGAGGCTGGCTTTGGACTCATAATTCTCCTGTCTCAGCCTGCCTAAGTGCCGGGATTACAGGCTTTCGCCACTGTGCCCAGCTGAGTTATGAATGTTTTGTGACCCTTACATTCATTTTAAGATATTACTTCTCTTAGGAAAGATTCCCTTTGTATAGATTCTGGGAATGGAAAACTTGTCTACTTTTATATACACACTTTTTTTTTTTCCTTAGGTACTAGGGATAGAACCCAGGGCCTCAGGCATGCCAGGCACATACTCTACTGTTGAATTATATCCCCATCCCTTTTTATTTTTATTTTGAAATAGGGTCTCTCTGAGTTGCTGAGGCTGGCATTGAACTTATGTTCCTCCTGTCTCAATTTCCCCAGTTACTGGGATTATTGGTGTGCCCACTGTGCAACAGCCTGGTCATAATATATTTTGAACCTCGTTAAGTGCTGTGTTGGTTGCTGCAGAATAGGGACTTTTTGGACTCTTAGGGAAGTGACATTTTGAAGTTGCTCTGGACTGCAGGAATAATAAGGTACTAAGCTTTAGTGTCTAAGGGAAGTGTGAGATTTAGTTCTGTCAGCTAGTGAAGGGAAGGGTGACCTTCAAATGTCTTTTTAGGGCTTGGGTAGGACTATTCACTCTTCAGGGATTGCTGCTGATACTTCTTCCTCTTCTTCCTTTTTTCCTCGTTCTGTTTCTTCCTTTATCTGTCCCTTTGCTTTTCCCTCTCCTTCGTTTTCCTTCTTCTTGTTGTCCTCCTCCTTTTTGCCATCCTGGGTATCAGAATCTAAAAAAAAATTAAAAAAAAAAAAACACACCAAAACAAACAAACAAAAACCAAAACAACAAAACCCCAAAAAGCAAAAACTCTGCAATGCTAATGATATTGTGTATTATGTTAAGGTAATAGAATTTTCTCTCTCTCTCTTTTTGTGCTAGTTATGGAAACCAGGATTTGGGGTGTGCTAATAATGAGCTACATCCTGGCCAGAGAGTAGATATTTTTTTTCCTGTTATTTTTTCCTGTTATTTTTATCATTATAATTTAAATATAAATATTTATATTTATATTATATTATATTTTTTATAAATATTTATATTTATATTATATTTTTATCATTATAATTTAAATATAAATATTTATATTTATCATTATAATTTAAACCTTGTTTAGGAATGATGTTAGTGGAAAGCAATGCTTGCCTCCTGTGTCATGGAAGCAGAGAGATGGTGAAAGGTTTCTTTCCTCCTCTTGACACTAAACCATTCTGACACCAACTGGGTGTCCTCCAGTTTAATTCAATTCAATTCTGATACTATCCGAAGTTAGCCTCAGACTTCACAGTTTTAAGAACTCAGTCCCTCAAGACCACTTTTATGGGAGATATGGGGTGTAGCTCAGTGGTAGAGTGCTTTCCTAATATGCAACGTCCTATATTGGAACCTAGCAGCAAAAAAAAAAAGAAAAGAAAAAAGCCCTTACTTCAGAGACCAGTTGTAAAGGTGTCAGGTTTCACGGTTATCTGCACTTTGTCTGACTTGGCTACAGAGTTGATCCCTCCCATAATTTCCCCCTTCGGGTTCCGTAATTTGCTAGGACCCATCAATGTTGGGGAAACATTTATCAGTTTAAGATAAAGGACAGCCAGATGTGGTGGTACATGCTGTAACCTCAGGGATTCGGGAGGCTGAAGCAGGAGGATCACATACTTGAGGCCAGCCTTAGCAACTTAGTGAGGCTCTAAGCAACTTAATGAGACCCTGTTTCAAAATAAAAAATAAAAAGGATGAGGGTGTAACTCAGTGATAGAATGCTGTGGGTTTAATCACCATACTGGAAGGGAAAAAAAGATGAAGGATACAAATTAATAGCCAGATGAGGAACACAGGAACATAGTGCAAGGTTCAGAAGAGTCTTGAGTGTAGAAAACCCATGTTCCCATAATTACGGTGCATCCTCCCAGCATATGGATGTGTTTACCAGTATGCAAGTGTTAAACCTTATGTAAAGGTTTTTTTAAAAAAAAGAAAAACATTTTTTTAGATGTTGATGGACCTTAATTTTCTTCATTTATTTATATGTGGTGCTGAGAATCGAACCCAGGCCTCACACATGCTAGGCAAGTATTCTACCACTGAGCCACAACCACAGCCCATGCAAAGAAGGTTTTATGGCGGTTTCATTATGCCAGTATGATCAATTAAATCATTGACTGTGGGTGATTAACTCAAGTCCCTGTTCTTTCTCCCTTCTCTGGCAAATAATCCTTATTCCAAGTGACAGGAGTCACATCATTAGAACAAAGGTACTTCTGTCAGTGGGAAATTTTAGAGTTTCAGGAGTTCTGTGCTAGGAACCAGGGACAGGGACCAAATATTTGTACAGTAACCACAGGTGGGGACCCTAACACTGGATCTGCCTGACATCTACTGCCTTTAATTGAGCATTGCTTATCTGTTGGGTATAAGTGGCCCAGTGGCGTTGCTGTATAGCCCATCTCTGCAGTGTTAGCCTTGTGTACCTTACTTTGTGGTCTGGTCAAGTTTCAGTTCTCATGGAATGCCAGTTGTCTGATCCCTCTCTGGATGGTAGTTCACCCCTAGAATAGTAAATAACTGGACCAGTGTGACTTGTGCTTTTACTAAGCAAACTATCTTCCTACTCAGATACTACTAGTACTACCTTTGTACAGTTTTCTCAGGGTGTCTTAGGATTATGTTGAGTTTTCTTTTGTTTGTGCTAGGGAGGAGGCAATGGGAAATAATGTTTATGGGTCATATTTACCTTCCCAGTCAAAATAAAATAGCTTTGTGATCTGTGAGGAAAACAGATACATTTTTAGCATATAATAGAAATCAGTAAAGAAATTCATGATGCCTCCCAGCTTCAAATACTAAAACTGGGGCATATTTGAGAAGCAAAAGCACAGAGATCTGATATTTGGTCCCTGATAGTGCTTCATAATTAGAAGCAGAGAGATGCTTAAGTATATTATTTTGTTGCACCCTTGAAACCACCTTGCAAAACAGTTACCATTATTGCTACTTTACATATGGAATAACCCAGACCCAGAGAGATGTGGCTTGACTGATCACCATTGTGTGCCAAGTTTTGTGCTACGGTTAGGGATACAGAAATGAAAAAGACCATAGTCCTTAATCTGGGACCTCAATTGTTTAGGTACCTCTATATGGGCAATTTGCAGCAATATTGCTGGTGCTCTTCTGGGTGATCCTTCTTCCATGCCTTTACAATTTTTCCTGTCGGGTTGAAGCGTTCTTGACTGGGGAAAATAAAACAAAACAGTAGCAACAAAACAGATCTGAAAGGGCTCTTATTCCTTATGACTACTCTGTGGGATTTTGTTTAAGTGTGTGTATCTGAATAAAAGTTGAGTGAGATCACTGGCTTTTCAAATAGTACCTATTTGGGGCTGGGATTGTGGCTCAGCGTTAGAGCGCTTGCCTCGCATGCGTGAGGCCCTGGGTTCGATCCTCAGCACCACATACAAAGCAATAAAATAAAGACATTGTGTCCATCTATAACTAAAAAAATACTAAAGAAAAAAAAGAAAGAGAAAGGGTTTACAATGGAGTAATTTGAAAATTTAAAAAAAAAAAAAAAGTACCTATTTTCTCCCTTTCCCTCTTTTTAGTGGTACTGGGGATTGAATTCAGGCCCTTGTGCATTCTAGGCAAATGCTTCCCTACTGAGCTATATCCCTAGCTTCTAACTCTCCATTTTTTCTTGATGTAGCATCTCATGCTGATCTATGCTTATTTGTACTTGTCATGACTCTTGTTAAATTGAACTCTAAGAGCAGACACTGCCGTTCATTTTGCTCAAATAGTGTTACTGCCAAGGAATTGAGTAAATTGAATAAGATGAGAATTTCCTAACAAATGTTACCTGGGGCCTGGAAAACCATCATAAGGATGAAATGACCCTGGGATTAATTTGGACTTTGAAATAAAAACTTTAATTTTTTTTAAATTTTTTATTTTATTTTTTACTTTAAACAACCCATTGGCACAGTTGGAGAACTAAATAAAATAGAATCACATGTAGTTTTTAAGTAATCAACAGTGTACAGTGTATATGTTCCTTGTTTTAACTGTTTCATCATTAAACCAGCAGTCCTTATATGCATACTTAAGGGGGAGAAAATTGAAAATGCTTTTAAGATGTAAAAGTGATGGATTTCATGTATACCAGTTCTGTTCTTCACAGATGTAGTTTGACATATAAATAGATATTTTTCTAATTCTTATTATGTAAGCTGCCAGGTTCATATTCACTTGAGGTTTTTTTTTTCTTTTTTTTTTTGGTGCCAGGGATTGAACTCAGGGGCACTCAACCACTGAGCCACATCCCCAGCCCTGTTTTGTGTTTTATGTAGAGACAACGTCTCACTGAGTTGCTTAGCACCTTACCATTGCTGAGGCTGACTTTGAACTCGCGATTCTCCTGTCTCAGCCTCCCTATCACTTGAGGTTTTAAAAGAGCCAAATACCTGTTGGAAATCATGGATATAAGCCTTGTATTGTTTCCATTGAAGAGAATTCAGATACCTGAATCAATTCTGCTGGATTTTGCTGAAGTCTCTAACTTGATAATATTTTGCTTTTCTTCTAAAAACCTGTATTACCATTTAAAATAATTAGGCAAATGGAATCTATAGATTCTTTATTCTCTTAAGACTTCATGTACTTTTATTATTCATAATACTTTTTCCCCTGTGGAATTGTTAAGAGGAAAAAGTGTTTTGTCTCTCTCTTAAAGATATCAATACAATAAAGAAATATCTTTTGCCTGTCTTTTAAAATTATGATTCTTCATTTACATTTCATAGTTGGCGTGTATATTTCTGACTTTTTCAAAGTCATCCAATATTCTCTTAATAGGAAATTGAATAGGACTTCTTTATGTTAATTGGACTTTTCTTGATTTGTTTGAGGGTAGGGCTGCCAATCTAATTTGCCTAAACATATGTTTCTTATTGTTTTGAAAGCTGGCCCTGTTATAGAGTAACAATTGACTCAAGCAATCTATTGTTATATTTGTTAGCATTACTGAATCAGTTTTTCTATAGGGGCATAGACTGAAAAGTTAGTTCTAGGATTAGTTCTAGTCATCAGGTCTTTTTTTTTCTGTACCTTGTTCCTCCTTAACTACTTCGTTAGCTTTGATCGCAAATATTTTGGGGAAACAGGCAACCATGGTTAATGAAAATGGAGAAGATTTGAAATTTTGATGTTAGCATTTTAGATTTTATTTTCCTTTCTCTGTTCTCATCCTCCTTAGCTGCCAAAAAAAAGTATAGGGAACATTCATATTTCTTTGAGATTTTAAAAAAATAGGTTAGGAAATAGAGTCAGGTATGGATATGTGTGGGTGTGGGTGTGTATGTTGATGGTGCTGGGGATTGAACCCAAGGCCTGTGCATGCAAGGCAAACACTCTACCAACTGAGCTATATTCCCAGCCCAGCTATGGTTTTTGATTATTCACATAAATAAGCCCAAAGACCCATTAGCCCATCAGTCTTCTTCCCAGCAAGTTATGGTTGAAGGAAAAGATAGTCTCTGTGGTAAAAATCTGTCTATGATACTGTCAGCACTCAGTTTACCATTTGATAATTTCAAATGGTTCCTAGCAATTTAGAATATAAGGTTTGTTCATTGGTTTTAGAATGCTCTTTCTCTAGGTGGAATATCTTCTGTGCCTACTAGAACCTTTTCTATGAATTATAAAATTACATTTGGGAAATAAATCCCTGATTATCCTATTATAGCAATACAACCATTATAATCATTGTGGTATACAGTTGTGTTGCATTATATACATTTTCAGATTTTTATATATTCATCTGTGCTTGCTTGAACCCTATCTCCCTTCCTCTACCCCAACCCCTGTTTTCCCTCTCATGGATGATCATGTAGGGTGGGGATGAGATTTAGCCATGGCTTTAGTTGGTTTCCATTTCCAAGTTTCTCTGAGTGTGAGCATTTACTGTGCTTGCTGTGATTCTGTTATTTAAAGCAATATATTTTTCATACGTTATGGCCCTTAAATGCAAGCCAACCACTTCATCTGGTGTCAACTAAAGGAAAAATGATCTGTTGCAACGCTGGAGGAAAAACTGGCAGTGTTGGACTTACCTATATTGAAAGATGGTATGTTGTTCTTTACCTTGGGGTCTCCAAGTATAATTTGACAGTGCATGGTTTTTATCTCACATGCTGATTTTTTGTCTCTAACCTCTGAGTTAGATGTAATTTCATTGTATTTAATTCCAGTCCTTTTTTTAAAAAAAAAAAAACACATTTTAAGCAATCATTCACAATGGTATATTCATTTGTAAAGCTTTTAAAATATACTGTATCAAGTGTCTTTCCATAGTGCTATGTAATTTTTATAGCCATCATGTATTAACAAGACATTTTAGCTGTCTTTTCAGAAGAATATTCAGGCTCATTCACACTGGTTCTGCCATAGATTCTTTCTTTCTTTTTTCCTTTGTCTTTTTGTTTGTTTGTTTGTTTTTGTACTGGGGATTGAGCCCAGGGGCACTTTACTACTAAGTTATATCCCCAGCCCTTTTTAATTATTTATTTTGAAACAGGGTCTTGCTAAGTTGCTGAAGGTCTTACTAAGTTGCTCAGGCTGGTTCGAACTTGCAATCCTCCTGCCTCAGTCTGCCAAAACTCTGGGATTACAGGTGTCCACCACCAGGCCTGGCCAGCCATTGATATTTTAAAATGGGAATATCTACTGTGTTGCTAATTTCAATATTTCTTAATTATTGATAAGGGGTTAAGCTATTCTCAGGCATATGGGATCCTTTCTATAACTGGACTGTGTAGAATTTGGAATTAAGGTGACTTTGAGCACAGTATCCTTTCTTTGCCTGCTTCTCAACCAGTAAAATGAGGTTTATAATATTTACTTGATAAGGTAGACTCATGAGTAGCGTATCAGTCTGTGTAAAGTGTTCTGAAATAGAGCAAGTTCTACATAAATATTATTTAGTATTATCTTTTGGCAATTCTGAAAGTCTTCATGGTACAACTATGAGTTTTGAACACATGGAATGCCTGATTAAGTTTGAGGCTCAGAGTTTTTTGTTGTTGTTGTTGTTGTTGTTTTTATTGGTACCTGGGATTGAACTCAGGGGCACTCAACCACTGAGCCACATCCCCGGCCTTATTTTGTATTTTATTTAGAGACAGGGTCTCACTGAGTTGCTTAGCGCCTCACCGTTGCTGAGGCTGACTCGTGATTCTTCTATCTCAGCCTCCCAAAGTGCTGGGATTACAGGTGTGCGCCACTATGCTTGCCTTGAGACTTCATTTTTTAAAAAAAGTTTTAGGCATGTATAAATATTAAGCCTGAAATTTTGGTTCTTTTTTCATAGCTAAAGTTTCAAGCAGAAGAAATTGAGTGATGGGCTTGTGAATTTAATATTATAATAGGGTTGATTTGCACAGATTCTATTAGATAATGTCTCTTATAGACTGTATGTTTTCCTTTGCAGCAATTTAGTTTTTGTTGTTTAGCAAAATGTGGATGTCATCATGGATCTTCTCTCTCTGTCTCTATTAACAGATTCTGTGTTCTTCTGGGTCATAACAGTCACTTTTTTAAGCATAGAAAGGAAACTTAAGGCTTGGCAATTGGTGTTAGTTTCCCATGCTTTGCGTTTTGGTAGTTATGGAGCTGTCTGCCTTCTATTGGCCTGGGCACTCCTTTGAATCACTCTGTAGAGATAATCAACACATTCAAGAGCACATCCCCTTGTTCCATGGGTAGCTCTTTCTGGTTGTGTACATGCTTTTGAGTGTTTGCAGTTATCTTAGTTCCTTCCTCTATGCTACGATGTTCCCAAAGAATATTCTGAACCCTTTATAAAATGGAGAATGTGGGGCTGGGGTTGTGGCTCAGTGATAGAGCGCTTGCCTAGCACGTGTGAAGCACTGGGTTCGAATCTCAGCACTGCATATAAATGAATAATACAACAAAGGTCCATCAACAACTAAAAATATTTTTAAAAAAATAAAATAAAATGGAGAATGTTTTATGTGCTGGGTGTTCATTGAGTTCGATCAAGAAAATTCACTTTAACTAAGTAACAAAACAATTTCCATTTTTCATGAGATATGTATAAATATGTACATTGTTTCTTTATTCTTATTTCTTTAAAGAGTTACTAATCAGGAGAGACTGCTTTTGTAATAAATTTAAACAGATTGAGTTAATTTTAATCTGTTGGCTTTAGTTTTAATCTGTTAGTCTAAACTATGAAATTAGAATAGAAAATCTTTCAGCCTAAGGTACTACTGACATTTCTAGTAGCTTTTGTTTCTTTCTTTGGGGGGGAGAGCAGTTTACTGGGGATTGAACTTGAAGACACTTGACCACTGAGCCACATCCCCAGCCTTACTTTGTGTTTTATTTAGAGACAGAGTCTCATTGAATTGCTTTGCATCTGGCTTTTGCTGAGACTGACTTTGAATTGAACTCCTGTCTTTGAATTGGCCTCCTGAGCTGCTAGGATTATAGACGTGGAGTCCACACCCAGCAGCTTTTGTTTCTTAATTTCCTAAAAGCCAAAGGAAGGATCATCCTGTATCATTGTAACATTTCATAGTGAACTTGGAGTATTTAACAAGTCTAAAAATAATGAAGTTATTATTATCATAATAAAACATTTTAGAGCTGGGCACGGTGGCACAAGCCTGTAATCCCAGCATTTAGGCAGGCTGAGACAGGAGAATCGTGAGTTCAAAGCCAGCCTCAGCAATGGCGAGACGTTAAGCAACTTGGTGAGATCCTGTCTCTACATAAAACACAAAATAGGGCTGGGGGTATGGCTCAGTGATCGAGTGCCCCTGAGTTCAATCTCCAGTACCAAAACAAAACAAATATATTAGGACATTCATTTCTCATAACAAGGAATCCTACCCATTTCATCAAATGTGGAGGGTTCAGGGATTGTCCCAAGATTGAGATCAGGAGAGTTCTACTGCTAAGCTACATCCCTAGCCCTTTTTATTTTTTACTTTGAGATAGGTTCTCACTAAATTGACCAGGCTGCCCTCAAATTTATGATTTTGCTGCCTAAACCTCCTGTATTACTCCGGGATTATAGGTGTGCACTACCATGACCAGCTAAATTTGATTTATTTGTTTATTTGTTTGTTTGTTTATTTGTGGTGCTGGGGATTGAACCCAGGGCCCTGTGCATGTGAGACAAGCACTCTACCAAGTGAGCTGTATCCCCAGCCCTAAATTTGATATTCTTTAAGTTATACTCCCCTCATCCCTCCTTTTCTTTTTTGGTGTAAGGATTGAACTCAGTGCTTCAATGCAGGCTCAGTGTGTGCTCTACCACTGAGCCATAGCCCTAGCCAAGTTATTCTTTCTGTTGCCGTAGGGTTTTGGGTTTTTTTGGTCTTTGATATCTTGTTTCAGTTTCCTGTTGTTAATATATACTTTGTGCTCAAAATTGTCATGAATTTTGTGTTGTTTTACTTTCCCTTAGTTTTATATTTCATCTGAACAAAGCACATCTGTTTCTTGATGTTCCATTTAAACAGTACCACTCCTAGAGATGAGCTTCTTTATCCTATGTGGGAGTGGAGGAGCTATGGAAGCCACTGTGGAGCATTATAATGACAAGTGTATTTTTGTAGTCATATAGAGGCCTTATTAGGGAAATGATAGGATGAGTTAGTATTAGAGTTCAGCAGCTTGTAAATCCCATGAGACTTCCCAGTCTCATGGGTCATGAGAGGTATAGGCCCATGCTACAAATGACACTTCTTCAGGGTTAAGGTGAAGGGTGTTTTATAACTCTAATGGTGTATATAATTCTTGAACATGTATTGATTGCTAGCAACTCTGTCTTTCCCCCAGCTGGCCTCACTGCTCATTTTTGTCCATAAGCACAATTTTGGACCCAACTATTAGTATACCTCCTTCCTTTCATAAAGATTTTACCTGAAACAACTCGAGTTGTTTGATATAAGGAAACAAAAAAAAGACCTGACATGGTCTTTCCCCTGCTAACCAGAAACTTCCTGTGATAACTCAACAGATTAGTTGCCTCATTTTGTCAGTACTTGTCTGTGAAGGCGGTTTCTGCTTGAAAAGTGGTGATTATTAGCATATAGCATTGGATAATTGCTTCTCTTCCTCTCTGGATACTTTTTTTTTTCCCAGATAATTTTCTATTCTTGTTGATTTTGTTTTTCCAGAAGATTCAGCCTGTGGTTAAAATGTTTTGGGTTCCCACATGAACTTTCTGTGGGATTACCTTGTTGTGGGGTACCTTCGACAGATCAACAGTGCTAAAGAGGGCAAAGATCTTCTTGGTTAATAGAAAAAAGCCAGTTTGGGATGAATCTCAAAGTTCAGAAACATCCAGACTTTCTCCTTCAGTACTTTTTTCTGTTTGGGGTAGCAACTTTGCCTAGCGTAAGGGAGGGAGGGGCTGGTTGGGAGGGCCTATGTTTAAGGGGTTCACAAACAGGGGATTTAAGTGTGTCTTTTTTGTTTGCAAGGCACTAACACCACTCCCGTCTGTATTTAAATGCTGTCCCCAGGTTACGACTATGGCTATGTCTGCGTGGAGTTTTCACTCTTGGAAGATGCCATCGGATGCATGGAGGCCAACCAGGTTGCTTTATACTTCGGTCAAATGATGCTGGAAGGATTTTTTTTTTTTTTTTTTTTTTTTTTTTAATGTATGGGGAGGGAGGGTTTCAAATGGTTTCACTTTGGAGAGGTACAAGAAATCAAGTATCTTTAGAGCATACCACAAAGCAGTTATGAGGAGAAACTTTTTAAAAGTCTGGGAATGTTTCTCTATAAGAGTTAATGGGTACAGAGTGTGTTTTAAAAACTACAGCCCAGTTGTGGTTGGACTAGGTTCCAAAGACTTTGGATGGAAAAATATGACAGGTCTGGAATGTGACTGACATGGGAATCCTGAAGCAAAGAATGATCCTTGATTGTCCCCAAGGATCTACCTGGCACAGCAGTTCTAGGTCAGTGGTCACACCCAGACCAAAGGTGAAGTCCACTGATGGCAGCTTCTGTGACACTAAGGTTCTGCCTGTATGTGCTACTTTTGAAAGAAGGCCATTGGGAGGAGAGAGGAGTGGATTGTATCCACTGCATTCATCATTGTTCTTTGCCAGTTGGAGTTTCATGTTCAAATCCTTGACTGCATATAGGCAGAGCTGGTGGATCAAAATCTGTACATAACTTATATTTGATCCATCTGGAGCTATTTGGCTTGTCACCTAGAATTATAATCTTTGTCTTTAATTGAACCCTGCCTGGTGGTTTTGGGGAGGAATTGCTAAATAGAATCTGCCTTGACACAAGGTTTCCTTAGGGGAAAGTAGTTTTTCTTTGTGGTGTCTCAGTTCCTCCATCTGTAAAGTGGGAATAAGAAGCTTATGAATATTGATTTTTATGTACTCACTGCCTTTTCTTAACAGCTCACTGCAAATCAGTGAGCCAAACATCTTAAAAGAAGTCTGCCAGGGGCTGGCATATAGCTTAGTTGGTAGAGTGCTTGCCTCACATGCACAAGGCCCTGGGTTCAATCCCCAGCACCACAAAAATAAACAAACAAAAAGAAGGCTCTGCCAAAGAAGAGTAGTTCTTACATGAGATTTCTTCTTCTGTAGCCTAATGTCCTTTCATGAGCTTTCCTCCAATCAGCATGACACTGTTTCCTTCTTTGTCTCTATTCTCCCTTTATGGATATGGAAATGACATACTCTAAATGCTTTGGGAGCAAGCATTAATATGAGAAAACTTTTTTTTTTTTTTTTTTTTTTTTTTTTTGTGGTACCGAGGATTGAACTCGGGGGCACTCAACCACTGACCCACATCCCCAGCCCTATTTTGTGTTTTATGTAGAGAGAGACAGGGTCTCACTGAGTGCTGGGATTACAGGTGTGCACCACCATGCCCAGCTTTATGAGAAAACTTTTTGAATTTTTGAATTTCTCTGAGAAAACTCAGAGAATGCCTGGATTAGGACCATGTCCCCTTAATAGGAGTTCTTATTGACTATTCAGTGTCCATCACTGATTCAATCATTGAGCAAATATTAATTTTGTATCAGAAATTGTACTCTATATAAAATTTCCTTATGAGGATTTTCTATCTCCTTATATAGTCAGCTCCATTTAAGTCACAAGCAAATTGTTCCTATCAGTTTTTTGCCGCAGTACTAAATTCTGGGAGTGGTGGAAATATAAATGAGGAGACGCCGTCTCTTTTGTATTATTATTCTTTTTGTTGTTGTTGTTACTGGGGATTGAACTCAGGGGCACTCGACCACTGAGCCACATCCTCCACCCTATTTTTTTTTTTTTTTTTTAATTTTTGTATTTTGTTTAGAGACAGGGTCTTCTGAGTTGCTTGACACTTCACTTTTGCTGAGGCTGGCTTTGAACTCGCAATTCTCCTGTCTCAACCTTCCAGAGTGCTGGGATTACAGGTGTGTGCCACCACGCCTGGCCTGTATTATTCTTTTTTCTTTTAATTTTTTTCTAAAGTTGTCAATGAATCTGTATTTTTATATTCAGTGTTAACAATTGAACCCAGTGCCTCACACATGCTAGGCAAACACTCTACCACTGTACTATGACCCCAGCCCCCTGTATCATTGTTCTTATTATATGTTCTTCCTGGAGTGCTATTACTTTTTATCATCACTATTTAATATTTATTTATTTATTTATTTTTGGTGCTGGGGATTGAACTTAGGGATACTTGACCACTAAGCCACATCCCCAGCCCTATTTTGTGTCTTATTTAGAGACAGGGTCTCACTGAGTTGCTTAGTGCCTCACCCTTGCTGAGGCTAGCTCTGAACTCGCGATTCTCCTGTCTCAGCCTTTCAGAGTGCTGGGATTACAGGCGTGTGCCACTGCGTCCAGCTGCTATTTAATCTTTGATTTAAAAATATCAGTAATTTTTTTACTGCCTCTTCCCTCCATCTGACAAAAATTTCATCTGAAGTATCCAGTCCTCTAAAGAATAGTATGAAATGGAACTAAAAAGGGCAACCTTTTGTAAAAACAAAGCTTTTCTTTGGCACATTTTCTGTTGGAGCCACATCTTGGAAAATGCTCATTTACACCAATAGCATTTAGAGAAGATTATTTACTTATCTCTTGCCGTACCCTCGTCACTCTGGGAACACTCTTAAGGTTCCTAGATTCCTGATAAATGATGCCTGCTCAGTGAACAAAGCAGGAGCAGGGCCAGTAATCTTTCAGTTATGAACTAGAGTGTTTTGACGGGTAGCAGTCCTTAAGCTTAGGATACAAAGTGGTGCTGTGTTTAGGAGTACAATTTCTTCTTCTTTTCTGGGTACAGAATACAGAACCCAGGGGTGCTTTGCCACTGACCTCTATCTGCAGCCCTTTTTATTTTATATTTTGAGACAGGGTCTCTCTAAAGCTTAAACTAGCCATGAACTTGGTGATCCTCCCTTGGGCTCAGCCTCCGCAAGTCGCTGGGATTATAGGCATATACCACTGCACCCAGCCAGGAGTACAATTAAGAGGTAGCCTCTACCTTCTAAGACCTTATAATATCTAGAAAGGAGTTTGAGGTTAAATAGTACTCACAAATCCCATAGAGTATTCTCTCAAATTCCAAATTTTTAATCTGATTTCATTTTCAGTATTGACTGGAGTTGATCCCCATTAAGATATCTTCCATATCCTTATATAGTCAACACCATTTCCTATATTTTTATTTGAATACTTCACTAATCATAGGATAGATTGCTGGCACTCCTACATGATAGATTCCTCTCTTGCCAAACTACATAGACTTTATGATTAAATCAGCCGCCTTTTGGTAGCCTTGACCACATACCAGGTTGTGTGCATATTGTTCTGAAAGAAAAATTTTTGAGAATGAAATCTCAGGGGAATTTTTCATACTTAGGTAATATAAAAGTAGAGGAAGGCAGGGATAGGAATGTATCTCTGTGGTAGAGTGCTTACCTAATGTGCTTGAGACATACCTTCAATCCTTAGCATTATCTAAAAAGAAAAGAAAGAAAGGAGTGTACCCGCCGACAGATGTTACTTCCTAGTTGGGTTATCTTTGGCATGTTTCTTAACCTCCTGAGTCCTCAGTTCCCTCTGTTCCCAGTATCTTGGGGGGTTCTTGCTAGGATACTAGAGATGCTTCAGGGAACAAGGCAGAGTATATAACTTTATTTTTGACTGGGGGAAAATGGTATAAGTAAGTTGAAAAATTAAAATAATACAATATCTGACAGTGTTGAGAGAGAAAATGAAGTAAAATATTGAAAGAGTAGATAAGATGGTTAGGGAAGATTCTTAAGGAGTGACATTACATTCTTTCTAGTAATGACTCTTGGTTAGATTAATAATGTAGGTATAACAGCATAACACCTGGCACTCAGTGAGCATTTGATATTACATGATTATGTTCTTTTTCTCTTTCTCATTCCCCCACATATTAAGTAATTTCTAATCATAATTCTAGGAAAATAAATTTATTTTTATATTTGGGGCTTATTAAAACTAATGAAGTGTATGTAGATTAAGCTCCTTATCACACAGTAGTAGTCAAGGGTCTTGTGAAAGACATATGGGGGAAGAAATCCCAACTTCAGAATGAATAAAGTAAGCGATGAAATGTTCCTGTCCACTCATCTATTCTTTCCTTCAAATTTTACTTGTAGATCAACTTGATACAGATTCTGAATTATCAGAGATTCTGAATTATCAGAGATCTACCTCTGAGTAGGGCCCAAGTGTGGGTGTATGTATTTCTGAAATTTCTATGAAATGCTTTGAGCTTATTTATTTATTTGGTAGGGGAGATGGGGTCTTACTAAGTTGCTTAGGGCCTAGTTAAGTTGCTAAAGCTGGCTTCAAACTTGTGATCCTCTTGGCTAAGCCTCCTGAGTTGTTGGGATTATAGGCGTTCACCATTGTACCTGGCTGAGTTCTATTTTTCATAATTTTTCACTATCCTCTTTGTGTGAAATATCTTTTATGTACCACTGATTGACCCTTATAAGTCTAGGGGTGGGAATAAAAGAGATTTCTACTAGCTTTCTTTGTTGAATTTTGTGGGTTATGTGTGCAATAATGAAGTTGCTCAGAATGATAATCAGGGCCCTTGTAGCCCTTTTTCCATTGTCTACCTGAACATGTCAAACAGTAGGACTCTTTACAGCAGTATCGAGCATTGTGGCTGGAGGCATCATTTAGCCAACAGTGGTCTGTGGAAGTTGTTTCCAATAGATATGAAGGTATGATTCAGTTAGCTAATGCCTTTGTCATCTGTCTATCTAGGAGAAAGGAGCAGCCAGTGAACACTGGAGGGCAGAGCCTTTCATTTCACCTTTGCTAGGAAATGTTATGTCTAACATTGTTATATGTTTTTGGCTTTCTTTTTGTCCAAGTTTCTGGGGATTGAGGGTAAATATCATCTCTTTTTGTTATATTTGCCTTTTTTACTGGGATTTGGAGGAGTAAGAAGCATTAATTTGATACCTTTTTTTTTTTTTTTTTTGGTAATGTGAGTTGAACCCCGGGATACTTAACCACTGAGCCATAGCCTCAACTCTTTGTTTTATGTTTTATTTTGAGACAGGGTCTCACTAATTTAGAGACTTAGAGCCTTGCTAAATTGCTGAAGCTGGCTTTGAATTTGCAATCCTCTTGCCTCACCTTTCTGAGCTACTGCGATTACAGGCATGTGCCACCACATCTGGCAGAAGTATTGATCTTTTTCAGTGGATGATCTCTTGTACTAGCTCCCTGAAACTGTTGGTGGTTAGCTTATAGGAAGTAACATTTCATTTTCTCAAGTTTGCAGTTGTGATGCAAATTTTTGTCCAAATAAAATAAATACTAAAATACTCTAATAAAGAACACTCTGGGAAAATAATTATTTGGATTTTTTACTTAACTTTTTGTGTGTGACACAGCCAGCCTGATTTTCTAAAATGCAAGAAAAGGATGTTGTTACTAACACAAACATTCCTTCAGACACCAGTTTTTTCTAGTGTGGAGAATGAAAGCTGTGGAATACATGAATTTTTATGAAATAGTATTTTTTTTTTTTTTTTTTTGGTACTGGGGATTGAACTCAGGGGCACTCGATCACTGAGCCACATCCCCAGCCCTATTTTGTGTTTTATGTAGAGACAGGGTCTCACTGAGTTGCTTAGCACCTCGCCGTTGTTGAGGCTGGCTTTGAACTCACGATTCTCCTGTCTCAGCCTCCCTAAGTGCTGGGATTACAGGCTTGCGCCACCGTGCCTGGCTTGAAATAGTATTTTTTATGTCAAAAAAATGAAGAGAGTTTGAGTTATTGAAGATACCAGGATGGCCTATGTGTTTGTGAAGGTATGTAATAGGAAGCCAGATCTTAAATGTATCCTGTTCTTTTTGATTAAAATTGGAGTGGAACAGGGGGAAAGCTTATGTTCTTGGTGATAGGAAGACTATTTGTAAGGCCATGATGGAAAAAATTAGTGAAGAGAGCTGGTACATAACTAACTCCATCAATTTGGGGTGCTGAAGCAGAAGGATTGCAAGTTAAAGGCTAGTCTGAGCAACTTAGCAAGACCCTGTCCCAAAATAAAAATAAAAAGGGCTGGGGATGTAGCTTAGTGGTAAAACACCCCTGGGGTTAGATCCTTAGCGTGTGCATGCACATGTGCACACACACACACACACACACACACCAAAAGCTAGTGAAGACCCAGTTTTTTGGAAACGTTCTCAAGGTGCTAACAAGATAATCCTATCTGAAACACTTCAGTACTTAAATTGTGTGCATTCCAAGAAGCAGATTAGTGTTATTTCCACACAAATCTGTGTAAATGACTGGAAGGTTGTAGTTTTACTTAAACAACTCTTATCCCAAAACTACTTCACTCAGGGGAATGTAGTGTCTAGCCAGATCTTTCCTCTACAACTTGTGGCTTGAGTCATGCCATTTTGCCTGGACACATCAATCCCAGTGCCTTCCTTTTTTTTGGCACTGGAGATTGAACTCAGGGGCACTCGACCACTGAGCCAGATCCCCAGCCCTATTTTGTGTTTTATGTAGAGACAGGGTCTCACTGAGTTGCTTAGTGCCTCGCCGTTGCTGAGGCTGGCTTTGAACTCGCGATTCTCCTGTCTCAGCCTCCTTAAGTGCTGGGATTACAGGTTTGCACCACCGTGCCCGGCTAATCCCAGTGCCTTCTGATTGCCCTTAATAGAGGTATTGGTGCAACATGGGAAAAAGCAATCCAAAAGGAGTGGAAACCAAGAATTATGGAAGATTCTTGTTCTCAGGAGTAGGGTATTCTGGAGAATTAATAGTGAATTTAAGGATTGGCTATCTGATTATGTATTTTGGTTACTATCCAGTGATTAGGACTAGACTGGGCATGAGATAGTACAGTGTAATAGTTAAAATATAGATTCTGGAAGCAAATCACTCTCATGGTTGTCATTCTGTCTCTGTCACCTTCTACTGTGTAACTTGGGCAAGTGGATTAATTTCTCAGTGCCTTGGTTTCCTAGTGTTCTTCCTTCTAGGAATTAAATAAGTTTATGCATGTAAGGTACATTAGAACTGGTCTACCATGCATTGAATGTTGAATATGTGCTTTTTGTTATCCCAACTTCTCATCTGACTGGAACAAGAAAATCTTAGGTTACAGCAGTTCTGGTCTTGGCTTCATGGAGTACATTGCTTAAAAAAGGATTTGGTGAAAATGCCCAGGATAATTTCCTTCCCTCCCTCCCTCCCTCTCTCTCTTTTTACCTTCCTCTCTCCTCTCCTTTCCTCTCTCCAATCATTCCTCCCCTCCCCTCTGCTCTCTCTTTCAGTAGTGCATCTTTTTTTTTTGGTACTGGGGATTGAACTCAGGGGTCCTCAACCACTGAGCCACACCCCCACCCCTATTTTGTGTTTTACGTAAAGACAGGGTCTCACTGAGTTGCCTAGTGCCTTGCCGTTGCTGAGGCTGGCTTTGAACTTGCAAATTCTCCTGTCTCAGCCTCCCTAAGTGCTGGAATTACAGGTGTGTGCCCCCCCGCCTGGCTTCAGTAGTACATTTTGTCAATTGAGGTTAGAGGACGACTTCTTCCAGGTCTCCTGAGGAACTTCTCTACTGCTTTAACCTTCAAGTTTAAAATACTGTGAAGAGTAAGAGCTGGGCATGGTGGTGCACCCCTGTAATCCCAGCAACTCCAGAGGCTGAGACATGAAAATGGCAAATTCAAAGCCAGCTTCAGCATACTTTGAAGGCATTTAGCAACTCAATGAGACCTTGTCTCTAAATAAAATGTAAAAAAAGAATTGGTGATGTGGTTCAGTGGTTAAGCATTCCTGGGTTCAATTCCCAGTACCAAAAAAAGAAAAGAAAAAAAAAAAAAAAAAAAGATTGAGAGCAGCAGACAAACAATACCACATACAATATGGTTAAGCCATGATGAAATCTAGCCTCTGGCCTTAAAATCCTAAGTTCTCATAACCAGCATCTGGCTTTGCCATACCTTAGGCTATAATTATAACAGATATTTCCAGTCTTGAAAAATAAACAATGATCCATTGACTGTTTTAGGGAACCTTCCCAGTATATCTTATATTCTATGATAGATTTGTTATTTCTGTGGATTGAAATAGTTTTGTTTTATTTTTTTGTGGTACTAGGGATTGAACCCAGGGATACTCTGCCACTGAGCTGCATCTCCTTTTTAACATTTTTAATTTTGAGACAGGGTCTCACTAAGTTGCCCAGCCTGGCCTCAAACTTGTGATCCTCCTACCTCAGTCTCTCAAGTACTTGGGCATAAAGGTGTATGCCACCTCATTCAGCTAATTTAGTTTTTAATTTGTTCTGAATTGGAAATGTGCCTTGTACTTCAAGTTGTCACATATCTTTGAGCTTGTGTTCTTTTTTAAAAATTTTTTTAATTTTTTTACTTTTTATAAAGGATTGTGTGAGGTGCTAATTTTCATTGTCTTATGGTTTTTTAGAACTGGAATATAGATGGTTATAGAAAAAACTTTCAGGATATGTTTAATTTTAATGAATTAACTTGGGGATTATACAAAGGCATAGTTTAATTGTGGTCTTGAGTATAACTTTGACTTATGACCTTGAATACAAGGTGCTATGCAACCTTTAAGAAGTAGGGATTGGTGAGAGGGCCTTAAGTCTTTGGGGAACATTCTTTTTTTTTTTTTTTTTTTTTTTTAATAAAATTTTAGTTGTTGATGGACCTTTATTTTATTCATTTATTTATATGCAGTGCTGAGAATTGAACCCAGTGCATCACACAGATGAGGCAAGCACTCTACCACTGAGCCTGGGGAACATTCTTGAAAGATAGTTCTCATGAGACCTCCTTGAATTCTTGGGAGAGGGTTGTTATAAAAGGAACAAGACTGCCGGGCATGGGGGCGCTTGCCTGTAATCCCAGCAGTTTGAGAGGCTGAGATAGGATCGCGAGCTCAAAGCCAGCCCCAGGAAAGGTGAGGTGCTAAGCAACTCAGTGAGACCCTGTCTCTAAATAAATCACAAAATAGGAGTAGGGCATGAGGCTCAGTGGTCAAGTGCCCAAGTTCAATCCCTGGTACCAACAACAAAAAAAGGGAACAACAAAAAAAGGGAACAAGACTGACCCCACTCAGTTCTCTGCTTCTTGAGTCAAGATGTGGCCACTTGTTTCTACCATGCTCCCTCCATGATGTAATGCCATCTATTACCTTCACCAGAGGTTGAACAAATGGGTCTACCTGGTTTTAAATTTGGAATTTCTAAAACCGTGAGCTAAATAAACCTCTACTTTATAAGTTAGCCTGTCTCTGGTATTTCACTGTGGGGACAAAAAGCTGACTAATGCAGAAAATTGATACTGAGAATACCTCCAGATGATACTGAATTAATATTAATAGGACAGAAAGGTTTAGAATTCTGAATTCATTATTTTCTGGCTCTTTTGTAACTTTTGGAACTCAAGTTTTCTCATCTAAATGGATAATCATAGTACTCACTTTAGAGAAATTTTGAACTTAGAGTATATAATGTATATAAGTAGCTAGCATGTGGTAATTGCTTTGTACCAAAGAATGATTCTGTAATTTTAGACTCTGATTATACCTATTCCTGTTTTTCTTTGGCTCCTGTTTTTCTTTGGGCCTCTTGGAATTTAGAAATGCTTGAAAAGCATCATTCTTACTTTGAATATCAGCTGGATCTTTTATAGCTAGTCCACGTGGTGCTTTTGGCCAGCGCCTCTCTCATGAAATTGAATGTCTGGGTGGCAGTGAGAGAGACTGAGTAGCACCTGTCCTGACAGCATGTAAGGGATAAGTGCATAGGGACCCAAGCATGTGAGGGCATATGTTAAACCTTTTGCAGTAGTGAACCTTGTTTTTGAAGCTAGCATTAGCAGGTAGTTCTTCTGTTGTGAAATTCTCATAGACTGTAGATGATAGTCATCCAACGGGTTGAACTCAGAGGTTACAGTGCATCTTTGTTTCACTTTCTCCTCAGCACTAGATGCTTAGGTGTTGTCATTCTAATCCATAGAATTCTCTAGCTCATAGATTATATTTATGCATTTCTTATAAAGGATATTGATGGACTAATAATCATGTAGTATAATAATTATTTTTAATCTCACATGGTGAAATTAATGATGCTAATGTTAGCTGGATGTGGTGTTCACACCTATAATCCCAGCTGTTTGGGAGGCTGAGGCAGGAGGATCACAAGTTCAAAGCCAGACTCAGCAACTTAGCAAGGACTTGAGCAACTCAGTGAGACTCCGTCTCAAAATAAAAAAATAAAAGGAAGCGGGGCGTGGTGGTGCATGCCTGTAATCCCAGCATTTACGGAGGCTGAGACAGGAGAATCGCGAGTTCAAAGCCAGCCTCAGCAAGGGCGAGGCGCTAAGCAACTCAGTGAGACCCTGTCTCTACATAAAACACAAAATAGGGCTGGGATGTGGCTCAGTGGTCAAGTGCCCCTGAGTTCAATCTCCAGTACCAAAAATAAAAATAAAAAGGGCTGGGGATCTGGCTCAGTGGTAAAGCACCCCTGCGTTCAATTCTCAGTATCAAAAACAAACAAACAAAAACAAGTTCAATGTCATCCTGATCAATGTAGTGAAATCTTGTATGAAAACAAAAGGGGCTGGGATGTAGCTTAGGAGTGCTTGAACGTTTTTACATCGAGCAAGTCTCCACATCCCAGCCCTACAGGATTAAATCCAACTAAAATGAAACATTCATTTAAAAAAAAAGATTGTCTATTTAATTTGTGAGGAAGCTGGAGATATAAAACTTGCACGGTAACATACACTTGTAACCCCAGCAACTAGGGAGGCTGAAGCAGGAGGATTGCAAGTTTGAGGGCAGCCGTAGCAACTTACTGAGACCATCTCAATAAGGAAAGTCCCCATTCCTGGGCACTGTAAAGGTGGTTTTTTGTTTGTTTGTTTGTTTTGGGTTTTTTTTTGGTACCACAGATTGAGCTCAGGGCAACTTGACCACTGAGCCACATCTCCAGCCCTATTTTGTATTTTATTTAGAGACAGGGTCTCACTGAGTTACTTAGCACCTTGCTTTTTGCTGAGGCTGGCTTTGAACTCACAATCCTCCTGTCTCAGCCTCCGGAGCTGCTGGGATTGCAAGCATGCACCACTGTCCCCAGCTGTAAAGTTTTTATAGGGACTTTTATTAAAAAATACAAAGAGTTGAAAATGTATGTAGCTCAGTGGTAGAGTGTCCCTATGTTCAAGCCACAGTACCACAAAGGGGGAGGGAAAAAAAGGAAATCCATCTGTTAATTTTTTTAGGACAGATATTCCTGTAATCAGATGATTTGTAGGTGCCAATGTAATCTTTCCTAGTTTCCTATAATTGCTATATCCAAAGCTCAAATCTGTGAGAAAAAAGACAAAATCATAGCTGGGGTAGGTGCCTTTCTTACATTTCTTAGAGACGTCTTTTTGGGGGGGGCTACTGAGGATTGAACTCAGGGGTACTCGACCACTAAGCCACATCCCCAGCCCTATTTTGTATTTTATATAGAGACAGGATCTCACTGAGTTGCTTAGAGCCTCGCCATTGCTGAGGCTGGCTTTGAACTCGAGATTCTCCTGTCTCAACCTCCCAAAGTGCTGGGGTTACAGGTGTGAGCCACTGTGCCTGGCTAGGAGTCTTTTTTCAGCATTGACATTGTGGCTGTTATCTTGGATCTCTTAGTGTAAGGGGAATTCAGGAGTTCTTTTAATAAGGGTGGGAGAGACTTTATAAAGTTTGTTTACATATATAAATATATGAACTATACAGTTGAACTATACAATTCATTGATTTTTAAATAAATTTATCAAGTGCTGCAACCATCATTATAATTCAGTTTTAAGACATTTTCATCATCCTAATAAAATCCCAGCACAAAGATGCATTTACATTTTTAAAAATTTGTTTTAGTTGTACACGGACACAGTATCTTTATTTTATTTACTTATTTATATGTGGTGCTGAGGGTCGAATCCAGGGACTCACACATGTGAGGCAAGCGCTCTACCACTGAGCTACAGCCCCAGCCCGCATTTACATTTTTTTAACAAACAATTTCAGACTTACAGAAAATTTATAAAAATGATTGAGGGTCAGGCATGATGGCACATGTCTTTGATTCTAGTGACTTGGAGGCTGAGGCAAAACGATTGTAACTTTGAGGCCAAAGTTTGTAATTTGGGAGACCTGTTCTCAAACTAAAGAATAAGAAGGGTTCTCAAAATAAAGAATAAAAAGAGTTGGAAATGTCCCTGTCCTAGTCTGCTTTAGACTAAGAAACAATAGCAACCAGGGGAAAGGGGAAGCAAATTTACTGCCCTTCTCACTAGTGTGATATTTTTGTAAGGTAGTGGTTTGGTTTGGTTTTGTTAGTGCAAAAGAGTAAGATTTATTCAAGGGAGAAGAAAAGAAACAGAGCCCTTGACAAGTGATAGGGATTACTGAGGAAATGTGTTAGTCTAGGGGATTCCGTGGTTGATGGGTAGAGGCTCAATATTCATGCTAGGCTGTTGGTCCTACTGTTTATGTTAATTAGGTGTCTGGATGGTGACTTGGTAGGACCTGAGACTTTCTGATTGGTTGTGTCCTTGTAGCAACTGAGTTGTAATTTTCTATAGCCTTTACTCAGTTCAGTCGTATTTTCCCTTTTTCTCTCCTCTCTGGAACAAAGAACCTTTTCCCTTTCCTCTGGAACGAAGGAGTCAACTAGAATGTTTAGAATGTTTCCATAGGGCAATCCATTTCTATGGAGCAGCCTATACTTTCTATCTTATTTAGAGAAGCCTTTTTAGGGCCCATTTCCTTAATTGCCTGCTTATGTTCTGTCTGACTATCCTACATATTCAAGTCCCCCCTCTGAAGAAGTGGCCCTTCCTGCCATTAGGGAAAAAGGGAACAACCACTCTGGCTACTTCAAGCTAAAAAGGGGCATTTACTAGAGAAAGAGGCAGTCAGGGTCTTCCTACAGAGACCTATCTAAGGGCCTACCTAAGGGCCCCTGGTAAATGAAAGATTCTGTTTTGGATTCCATCTGTAGGGCCATTTGTAGCTTGGGTTTCTTGCATATCAAGGTAGTCCAGGGAATCCATGGTGGTGGTGGGTGGGGTGCCTGGATAAGTGTACATAGGGCAGGTATTATGCCTTCCGAAGAAGTCCCAAGTCGGGCACCAATAGGAAACCAGATTTTCTGCTGTTAAATTATGGCAGGCAGGTCCTGTTTAAATTAAGAGCTCTTAGGCTGGGATTGTGGCTTAGTGGTAGAGTGCTTGCTTCACATGTGGGAGGCACTGGGTTTGATCCTCAGCTCTGGATTCGATCCTCATCACCGCATATAAATAAATGAATAAATAAAGGTCAATCAACAACTAAAAAAAAAAAAATTAAAAATAAATAAATAAAGAGCTCTTTCCACAGAAGGCCACACCTGCTAGTGTTACTGCTGAGTAGTACCTCTGTCAGCCATTCAAAGCAGTAGTTCCTTTTTTTTTTTTTGGTACTAGGATTTAACCCAGGGGTGCTTAATCACTGAGCCACATCCCCTGCCCTTTATATGTTTTATTTTGAGGCAGGTCTTGCTAAGCTACTTAGGGCCTCACTAAATTGCAGAGGCTGGCTTTGAACTTAAGATCCTCTTGCCTTAGCCTCCCGAGTTGCTGGGATTACAGGTGCCCAGCAAGGCAGTACTTCTTAATGGGAAGAGAAGATGATTTTGATACCCTCTCCTCTCCCCAAAGACTGGACATTTAGTAATGTCTAGAGACATTTTTAATTGTTGCAACTGAGAGAGGGCACTACTGGTATCTAGCCAGCAATGCACTGGGCATCCTACAATGCAAATATAGTCTTGCAACAAAAAATAATTACCTGATTCAAAATATCTGTATTACTGAAATTGAGAAATTCTGGTATTGGGGATGTGAGTTGTGGTTAGTCAAAGAGAAGATGACCTGACTTGCTTGCTGTGGATTGTCATAATGAGTCATCTTTTTCTACACCTTCCCGCTGGTACCAACAAAATGAGAAGTGGCAAGTAGAGTTGAGAGTAAAATGAAAGTATAGACGCAACTCTTGTCCGCACACCAGACTGCCATAGTCACAAGCTTACACTTGTGTCCTTGGGATAGGAGCTGTAGAGCAAGACCTATTTTATGTGTGGGACAGAATAAGTTCTTGGAATAACCAAAGGTGATAGACAGTTTTAGAATCAACTTGAGATAGCACCAGATAATCTATCATCAAACAGATTTGCGGGGAATGGTCAGGAGATCACACCAATTTGGGAGCAGTTACCAGGAAAACAAACAAGTTAATTCACATTTCAGATAGTTGTCCAGGGAAAATTTTAAAAGTTGAGTACTGATTTTCACAGCTTTTGTTATGCTGTATCAGCCATTTGGATCTATTAGATTATCTTGTCTTTGGGCTCTATTTTAGAGGAAGATTACACAGAACCATCTAACCAGGGCCCACAGACTAGACTACTTATAGAGACTGAACTCAAAGTAAAAGATGATATTTTCTCTTAATAAATAGCACTTTAAAGGGACCTACTCTGGATAAAATGCTATGTATAGATTTGTGTATTTGTAATCACCTTAGAAATAACAAAAGGCAGCCAGGCACAGTGGCGCATGCTTGTAATTCCAGCACTTAGGGAGGCAGAGGCAGGAGAATCGCGAGTTCAAAGCCAACCTCAGCAACAGTGAGGCGCTAAGCAACTCAGGGAGACCCTGTCTCTACATAAAACACAAAATAGGCCTGGGGATGTGGCTCAGTGGTTGAGTACCCCCCCTGAGTTCAATCCCCAGTACCAAAAACAAACAAAAAAACAAGTCATTTTAACTTCCATTAACTTAATAATTGCTTAGTACCTTCTGTGAGGCCCTGGACTAGGTGGTATACATTTATTAATGAATTAAATAGAGACATCTCATTACATTCTAGTAGGATAAATCTTTAAAAATCTAAAAAAGTTTTTAATATTTTTATTTTTGTTTTTCTGGTGTAGGTGCTACTGGGGATCAAACCCAGAGACTGGAATATGTTAAGCATGCACTCTACTACTGAACTGCATCCTTTACCCAAAAAGTTTTTAGTCATTTATCTACGTTTGCTTGATTATTTAATTATTTATTTCTTTTGCAGTGCTGGGAGGCAGACCCAGAGCTTCATGCATGCTAGGCAAGTGCTTTACCACTGAGCTTGTGTCTGAATTCCCTTCCTTTTCAAGGTTTAATAACATTCTATTGTATGAAGAGACCACAATTTGTTTATCCATTCATTCATTGAGTAGTATGAGTAGTACTACTATAACATGGATGTACAAATATATCTTCTAGTTTCTGCTTTCATTCATTGGGTATATTCCCAGGAGTGGAATTGTTGGATCATATGGTAATTTTATGGTTTTTTTTTTTTTTTTTTGGAGTTATGTATTCTTTTTTTATAGCTGCATAGTACTCCATCATGTGGCTAACCTTTCTTTCTTAGCCAGTACTCTACTGATGGACATTTAGGTGGTCTTCAGTCTCTTGCAATTAGAAACATACTTTAGGGAATGAACCTTGCTAAGTTTATTTCTGTGAGGGTCTATCTGAAGGCTAAATCCCCAGAATTGAACTTCATGCATTGATGTATATGTATCTATAATTCTGTTTGCCTCCCATCCCAAATCCTGGGGATCAAATCCAGGGCTTTGGGCTTTTTACGCAAGCACTTTACCACTGAAGTGTATATCCTCAGATGTTTTAACTATTTTTTCATTGAGTAGATTATTTTCTTCTTTTTGAGTTTTAAATATTCTTTGTATATTTTGGATAACAGATATACACTATAACTAGAACACTATAACAGATAAGTGTTCTGCAAATATTTTCTCTCAGTCTGTGGCTTGTCTTGTTATTTTCTTGATAATGACCCCCTTATTTCCCCACCACCCAATACTAAGGGATCAGACCCAGGGCCTTGTACATGCTAGGCAAGTACCCTACCACTGTGCTAATACTCCAGCCCCTCAGTTCTTTCTTCTATGTGTTGTTCCTTTGGGGTTGTATGTAAAGTCATCAATAAACCATAGATCATCTGAATTTTTCCTTATGTATGTTCCCTTCTAAGAGTTTTATAGTTGTACATTTAAGTGTATTATCAACTTTGAGTTAATTTTTGTAAAGGATGTAAGATCACCTTGTTTTCCCCTCTCTGAGCTGGAGATGGAACCTAGGATCTCTTACATGCGAGGCAAATGCTCTATCACTGACCTATATCCCCATCCCTATAAGATCCTTTTTGTATTTGGCTGTTCAGTTGTTCCACCATCCTTTGTTGAATAGCCTATCCTTATTCCATTCCTTTACTCCTTTGTCCAAGATCATTCAGCTGTTTTTGTGTAAGTTTTTCTGGGCTGTTTGTTTTGTTCCTTTTTTTAATTTGTGCATTCTTTTACCAGTACCATGCTATCTTATTTACTATAGCTTTATAGTAAGTCTTGAAGTTGGGTAGTGTCAGTCTCCTGACTTTGTCCTTCTCCATCAATATTTTGTTAGCTATTCTGGGTTCTTTCCTTTGCCCCATAAGCTTTAAATCAGTTTGTTGATGTCCACAAAACAAATTGCTGGGATTTTGATTGATATTGCATTGACTCTTTAGATACATTAGAAAGAACTAAAATCTTAGCAATATTGAATCAATCTTCTATGAACTTGGATTCATTTATATATTTAGTAAGTCTTTGATTTTTCTTTTTTTACTTGTTGATGGATCTTTATTTTATTCATTTATTATTTATATGCAGTGCTGAGGATCGAACCCAGTGCCTCACACATGCTAGGCAAGTGCTCTACCACTGAGTTACAACCCCAGCCCCCTTTAATTTCTTTCATCAGAATTTTGTAGTTTCTCTCATATATCTCTTATACATGTTGTTAGATTTTTGAACAAGTAATTAATTCTTTGTTGTTATTGCTAATGTAGTACTATTTTGTTTTTAATTTCAAATTCTAGTTACTTTTTCCTGTTATGTAGGAAAGCATTTGACTTTTGCATATTAGGTGGTAGTGGTTGTTGTTGTTGTTAATATTATTACTATTTTGGTACTGAGGATTGAACTCAGGGGTACTTGACCACTGAGCCACATTCCCAGCCCTATTTTGTGTTTTATTGAGACACAGGGTCTCACTGAGTTGCTTTGTGCCTTGCTATTGCTGAGGCTGACTTTGAACTCACGATTCTCCTGTCTCAGCCTCCCAAAGTACTGGGATTACAGACATGTGCCACTGCGCCCGGCTATATTAGGTTGTTATTATTTTTAATGGTGCTAGGGATTGAACCCAGGGCCTTGTGCATGCAAGACTAGCACACTACCAACTGAGCTATATCCCCAGCCCCTTCACTTTTGCATATTAATCTTGTGTCTTAGCCCACTTTTTATTGCTATAACAAAATACCTGATATTAGGTACTTTAAAGATAAGAAGTTTATTTGGCTCACAATTCTGGTATTTGGAAAATCCAAGAAAACATCATGGCACTGGTGTCTGGTGATAACTTTCCTGGCTGTGTTAAAACATGGCAGAGAAATGGAAAGTGAAAGAGCTGTTTGTAGAAGGAACCAAGTGGGAGGGGTGGCCTCACTTTATAATAATCTCCTCTCTTAGGAACTAATTTACTCTTCTAAGACACAGCCTACTCCATGAAATCACCTTTAATCCATTGATGAGGGTGAACTTTCCATGATCTAATTCTGTTTCAGTAGGCCCCACCTCTTAAAGGTTACCGTCTCAAAACTGCCACATGGGGGACCAAGCTTCCAGCAGATATTTCCTTTGGGAGACAAACCATATTTTAACCATAGTATCTTATATTTTATAACCTTGCCATAATCTAGGGATTCTCCCTCTTCTCCTCCCCCCTGCACTCCATATTTGGATATTTCAACTACATAGGTCATCTGCCAATAAAAACTGTTTATTTGGGGCTGGGGTTGTGGCTCAGTGGTAGGGTGCTTGCCTAGCATGTGTGAGGCACTGGGTTCAATTCTCAGCACCACATATAAATGAATACAATAAAGATCCATCAACAACTAAAAAATTAGCCGGGCACAGTGGCACGAGCCTGTAATCCCAGCACTTAGGGAGGCTAAGACAAGAGAATTGTGAGTTCAAAGCTAGCCTCAACAATGGCGAGGCACTAAGCAACTCAGTGAGATCCTGTCTCTACATAAAACACAAAATAGGGCTGGGGATGTGGCTCAGTGGTTGAGTGCAATCTCCAATACCAAAAAAAAAAAAAAACTATTTATTTGTGGTACTGGGGATAGAACAACCCAGGGTGCTTTACCCCAGAAATAGGATCTGGCTAAGCTGCTGAGGCTGGCCTTAAACTTGAAATCCTCCTCCTGCCTCAGCCTCCTGAGTAGCTGGGATTATAGGTATTGGCCACCACAACTGGAAAAGATCTTTTTATGTCTTCTTCTCAATCTGCGTATGTTTTATTTCTTTTTCTTGCGTTATGGTATTAGCTAGGACTTCCAGTACAGTGTTGAAGTTGGGACATCCCTTCCTGGTTCTTGATCTGGTGGGAAAGCATCTAGTTTCTTACCATTAAATACATTGTTAGTTGCAAGGTTTTTTGCAGATGTTCTTTATCAAATTGAGGAAGTTTCCACTATTCTTAGTTTGCTGAGAGTTTTTATCTTGAATGGGTATTGGATTTATCAAGTGTTCTTACATCTAATGATATCTTTGTGTGCTTTACTTCTTTAATCTGTTGATGTGAATTTTTTTTTTGAAGGGAGTGGGTACCAGGGTTTGAACCCAGGGGTGCTTAACCACTGAGTCACAACCCCAGCCCTTTTAAAAATATTTTATTTAGATACAGGGTTTCAGAGTTTCTTAGGGTCTCACTAAGTGGCTGAGGCTGGCTTTGAACTCACGGTCCTCCTGCCTCAGCTTCCCAAGCTGTTGGGATTACTAGAGTGCACCACTGCACCTGGCCACTAATTGATTTTTTAACATTGAACCAATCTTGTATAGCTGGAATAAATTCCATATGGTTGTGGTGTATAATTCTTTAACTTTGTTGCATTTGATTTGTTAATATTTTGTTAGAAAGTTTTGCATCCAGCCGGGCGCGGTGGCTCACGCTTGTAATTCCAGCACTTAGGGAGGCTGAGACAGGAGAATCGCGAGTTCAAAGCCAGCCTCAGCAATGGCGAGGCACTAAGCAACTCAGTGAGACCCTGTCTCTACATAAAACACAAAATAGGGCTGGAGATGTGGCTCAGGGGTCAAGTGCCCCTGAGTTCAATCCCCGGTACCCAAAAAAAAAGAAAAGAAAGTTTTGCATCCATGTTTATGAAACATACTGGTCAGTAGTTTTCTTGTAGTTGGTTTTAGAATTAGTCTAATGCTTGTCTCATAGATTGAGTTAGGATACCAGGCATGGTAGTGTGTGCCTATATTCCCAGTGACTTGAGAGGCTTAGGCAGGAGAATTTCAAGTTTGAGGCCAGAGCCTCAGCAAGTTGGTAAAACCCTTTCTTAAAAAATAAAAAATACTAGGGGCTGGAATTGTAGCTCAGTGGTAGAGTGCTTGCCTTGCATGCATGAGTCACTGGGTTCAATCCTCAGCACCACATAAAAAAATAATAAATGAAATAAAGATATTGTGTCCATCTACAACTAAAAAAAATATTAAAAATAAAATAAAATAAAAAAATCTTGAGGGTGTAGTTCAGTGGTGGAACACCCCTGAGTTAAATCCCCAGTTCAACTAAAAAAAGTGAGAGAGAAAGAATATTTCCTCTGTTCCTTTGTTTCTGAAAAGTTTATAGAGAATTGGTATAAATTCTTCCTTAAGTGTTTGATTGGTTTTGTCATTGAACCTATCTGGGCATGATGCTTTCTGTTTGGGAAGATTACTAATACAGATCCAGTTTTTCTAATAGATACAGTTCCATTTAAATCATCTATTTCTTATTGTGTAAGTTTTGACAAATTTTGTCTTTCTAGAAATCAGTCCATTTCACTTTGGTTATTGAATTCATGGTTGTGGAGTTTTTCATAAGTCTTTTTTTCTTGTTGTAATATTTGTGAAATCAGTGGTGATGGTTTCTTTCTTTCTTTCTTTTTCTTTTTCTTTTTCTTTTTCTTTTTCTTTTTCTTTTTCTTTTTGGTACCAGGATTGAATCAAGGGGTCTTTAATCACTGAGCTACATCCCTGAGTCCCAAGGTTTAGGCTTCTTTGGTGGGTAGGGACAGGGTTTTGTTAGGTTGCTGAGGCTAGCTTCAAATTTGTGGTCCATGTGCCGCACTCAGCTTCCTGAATAGCTGGGATTACAGTTATGCCACCACATTTGGCTAACATTTCTTTTTTCTTTCCATGCAGGGGCAGGGGAGGGGGCACAAGCAAGCTCAGCTACTATTTCTAAGCCATTAGTTTTATTTATTTATTTATTCATTCATTTATTTAGTGCCAAGGATTGAACTCAGGGGTACTCAACCACTGAGCCATATCTCCAGCCATATCTTGTATTTTTTATTTAAAGACAGGGTCTCACTGAGTTGCTTAGTGCCTTGCCGTTGCTAAGACTAGCTTTGAACTTGCGATTCTCCTGTCTCAGCCTCCCAAAGTGCTGGGATTATAGGCATTCACCACTGCACCGGGCTAGTTTTTCCCCTATTTTTGTACCTACAGAAAAGATACCAGATCATAAATGTACTGCTAAGGGAATTAATCACTTTTTTTGTTTTTTTGGTATCAGGGATTGGTACTTGATCACTGAGCCACATCTCCAGCCCTATTTTGTGTTTTGTTTAGAGACAAAGTCTCACTGAATTGCTTAGCACCTCGCCTTTGCTGAGGCTGGCTTTGATGATTCTCTGGTCTCAGCCTACCAAAGTGCTGAGTTTACATGCGTGCACCACCACGCCCGGCAAATTAATCACAATTTAAATACACTTGTGTAACTATGTCCCAGATCAAGAAACATTTTTGTCACCCTAAAAAGAAACTTTGTCCATTGATAGTCACTGCGTGTTTTCTCCTACTCCTTCCTGTATTACCCCAAGTCCTAGGTACCTACATAATCTCCTGTTCCTATAGTTTTGCCTGCTCTGGATGTTTTATATAAATGGAATTATATACTATGTGTCCTTTTTTACTGGCTTATTTCACTTGGCATAATATTTTTCATGGTTCATCCCTATTGTATGAATCAATATTTTAGTCCATTTAATGATTAGATATATGGGTATATCCCATTTTCTTTATCTGATAGTTAATAGACATTTGAGTTATGTTCACTTTTGACTATTTTGAATAATGGTACTATGAACAGTTAGGTACCAGTTTTTGTGGGGATATGTCTTTTCATTGTCTTAGATATACCCAGGAATGAGGATGCTAAGGCTTTCAGTTTTACATCAGGAACTCTCACATATGAGTACCTATTAATCTCCATCTTAGAGTGGTGTGATGTTGAAAACATGTAATACTTATAGATTGGATGGCAGCATTTCATTTCTGGCTTGGAAGTCTTCAGTTGTTCACAATATTATTTTGTCATTTCACATAGCCATCTCTTCTTGGGGTATTTCTTTATTTTGTTTCTTTTTTCTTTCTTTCTTTCTTTCTTTCTTTCTTTTTGTGTGTGTTGTTGTTGTTTTTTCTTTATTTAACCAAATGTCTTGGGCATTTACTGCTGTTGCCTGGGTCAGTCTTTGTTATTTGTATTTGAGCATATTAAGGACTAGGTTTGCAAGTGACAGTTGAACAGTTAATTTTCTTCCCTTTTTCACAGATTCTTTTGGCCATAACCAACCATTAAATGGCATATTTATTGCCACATAAATGACAATAAACATCTTACTTAATGTTCACCTATTGCCTGAGGTATTATAGCTAAAAGGCATAGCGGGTTGTTGTTTTCTTTCTTTTCTTTCTTTGTCCTTATTCCTGTGTTCTCTGAATTCAGAGCAATGCAGCACATATTTGATTCTCTATAAATGGGGTTCGGAGGTGTGGGGAGGGATCATTCAGCCCAGAACTATATTTGCATTTGTTTCTGTCACATTTCTAGGTTTAGGAAATATGTTCCATAAGGCCAGAGAACACCAGCTTGGGCACTTTGTTTAGGAAAATGTTTCTGGTGGCTCTTCCTGAATACTTAGAAATTAAGGAGGCATTCCATTGTTAGTCATTTTTGTATGTAGTTTCAAGGTGGTTATTGGAGTCCTGAGAAATATCGAAGTGGTAAACAGCTAAACCAGACAGAATGCCTGGGTAATGTCTAGCAAATATGCTGCTGTTACCAGATGACATAAGATTAAACAGTCCATGAGGGTAGAGATTATTTCTTTTTTAACTTTTTTTTCCCTTCACTGCTTAAAAGGCATAGAACTGGGCCTGACAACATATGACATCATAAATAAATATTTGTTAATTAGGTTAATAAATGCTGGATAGGGTGTTTTCTGGTTCTAAATTCCATCTACATACCTTTAGTGATCCTTTTAATTTCTGCAATATGTGTGAGGCTCTTCTCATAATATGAGCTACATCCCAGTTTGCTAGAAACCTTAGAAATAAGGTTTATGCCCTATTATCTTTAGTAAATACTGTTTCTGTTCTGATAGAGCTGGCATCTCTTGTTTGTTTTAGTTTCCAAATTCTTTTCTGATTTTGTTCTCATTTCCTGGGATGTCATGCATGACTGGAATGACTTGGAAGATGCAAGATAGGTCAGGTAGGTCAAATAGATTGTCAAGGGCCTTGCATTTTAGTCTTTCATTTGAAGTCATGGAAAAACCACATGAATGTAACAAAATGAAAATGACACTTTAAAGAGACTCTTCTTGTGGTACTGTATAGACTTAAGAACTTCAGGGACTGGGGATATAATATAGCCCAGTTGGTAGAGTCTTTGTCTTGCATGCACAAGGCTCTGGGTTCAATCCTTAGCACTAAAAAAAAGAGAGAGGAGAAACTTTAGAGGAAAAGGTCCCTCAGAATGAAGAGCAGCAATTCAGATGTGAGAAGTTGATGATTTGCACTGGAGACTAGGGATAAACGTGGAACTAACGGGTCAGATTTGAAAGAGATTGAACAAAATTCTCTAGCATTTGTTAAGACTGGATATTGGAGGGAGGTATAAGGGAGAGGGCAGTTTTAAAGGCCGCTTAAAGAAATAAAGCACATGGAAAGAAAGGCATTTGGGAGAGAAAGTGATTGTTGTTTTAGATATGTTGATTGTGAGGTGACAGCAGAACCTTTAGGTAACCAGTAGAGCTACAGAACTAGATTTTTTTTTTTTAATATTTTTTTAGTTGTAGGCGGACAGAATATCTTTATTTTATTTTTATGTGGTGCTGAGGATCAAACCCAGTGCCTTCCGTGTGCTAGGCGAGCACGCTACCACTGCTCCATAACCCCAGCCCTGGACACAATATCTTTATTTATTTATTTTTATGTGGTGCTGAGAATCGAACCCAGTGCCTCACGCATGTAAGCCAAGCACTCTACCACTGATCTACAATTCCAGCCCCCCGAACTAGATTCTTGACAGAGAAAATATGAGGGTGCTCGACCCCATCCCTATTTTGTATTTTATTTAGAGACAGGGTCTTACTGAGTTGCTTAGTGCCACGCCATTGCTGAGGCTAGCTTTGAACTCGCGATTCTCCAGTTTCAGCTTCTGGAGCCGCTGGGATTACAGGTGTGTGCCACCATACCTGGCTTGTAATATACCTTGTGTCTGGGAAAATGTTGACATAGTTGATCTCTCAATATAAAGTTTCTTACTTCTTATCCTCTCTTTTGTCTGTCTTCACTTCCAGTAGTATTAAATAACTTTTAATTTTTGTACTTCTAGTAAAAATTTCAGATAGTGGGTCTGGGGGTGTAGCTCAGTGTAAAGCATGTGCCTAGCACCACCCCCCCCACACACACATATGAAGAGGAAAAAATAATTATTTCAGATAGTGATTGTTTGTCTTCAAGTGTATGTATTTTATTATTTTCCCATGTTATTTTTTTATTTTTATTTTTGTGGTGCTGGGGATTAAACCCAGGGTCACTCTACCACTAGGGCTGAGACTGGCCTTGAGCATGAGATCCTCCTGCCTTAGCCTCCCAAGTAGCTGGGATTATAAGAGTGTACCACGGGCTGGGGTTGTGGCTCAGTGGCAGAGTGCTTGCCTCGCATGTGTGAGGCACTGGGTTCGATCCTCAGCACCACATAAAAAAAAAAAAAGTAAACAAATAAAGAGTGTACCACTATACCCAGTTTATCATTCCACTTTAAAACATAATCTTCAAGGTTTTTGTAAACTGTCGAAACTCCTATGCATGGTCAATTACTCAGAAGATATTTGTTTAATAAGGAATACAAATCTCCGGCTAATGTGACTTTGAGGGATGAGAGGGTGTTACAGAAAGAAGAATCTTTTTTCTTTTGTTTTGTTTTGTTTGTTTAAGATATTGGTTGTATTTTTCCCAATCATCACTGAAAATAAAAGACAAGCCGAGCACAGTGGTGTACATTCGTAATCCTAGTGACTCAGGAGCCAAAGGCAGGCCTCAGCAACTTAGATTCTAAGCAATTTAGTGAGACCGTGTCTTAAAATAAAAAAGACCAGGGATATAGATCAGTGGTAGAATGTTTTCCTGGCATATACAAAGCCCTGAGTTATTCCCAGTACTGGCAGAATTTTTGTCTTATTCCCTCCTAGTATCTATAGCCCATTTTGGGATGCCCTGGGCTTGAATTTAACTCTGTCATTGCACTGATCATAGTTAATTGTAATTTTCTTGTCAAGACTGCAAGCTACCATCCGGGCGCTGTGGCACATACCTGTAATCCCAGCGGCTCTGGAGCCTAAGGCAGGAAGATCATGAGTTCAGAGCCAGCCTCAGCAAAAGCGAGGCTCTAAGCAACTCAGACCCTGTCTCTAAATAAAATACAAAATAGGGCTGCGGATGTGGCTCAGTGGTCGAGTGCCCCTGAGTTCAATCCTCAGTACCCAAAAAAGTTAAAAAAAAAAAAAAAAAAGACTGCAAGTTCCCAAGAACAGGGACTAGATTTTTACATTTTGTATTCTTATGCCAGGGCTAAAGACTAAGATGCTATTCTTCATTCTGGCCAGAGGAAACTGGTTATAGGTTGGATTATTCCTTCAAATCCTTTGAGACCTGAAAGAAGGTAATAGGATCTAATGGAAAGCAAAGAATAATGAGACTAAGGAGACCTAGACTAGAGCCTACCAAAAGGAGAACTTCCAGGTTTGTGCTGTTAGGTATCAGGGCTCCTGAACACTCCTTCCTGCTGATACTTTACATTTCTAGCTTTGGGCTGGTGGCTGTTCTGAAGCTGTAAATTCCTTGCAGAGAAAGACCATGTCCTTTCCATTGTTTAGTACCTGGCATATAGACGATGCTCAATAAAAGTAAAAGTAGGTTGATGGGTATGCTGGTGTGTGCCTCTGAGTCCCAATTACTCAGGAAGCTGAGGCAGGAGGATTGCTTGAGATAGGAGTTCAAGACCAGCCTGAGCAACATTGTGAGACCCTATCAGATGGCCAAAGTGTTGTGATTTCACTGCATCCAGTTTTGTTTTTCTCAAAGTAGCCAATTGATGGAGTAACCCATATAGTTCAGGAAGAGAAGGTGAGAGTTCCTCAAAGTTGAATAATGGAGTGTGTAATTTTTTTTTTTTTGGTATCCAGGAGTGCTTCACTACCAAGCCACATCCCCGTCCCCATCCCCATCCCTTTTTTACATTTTATTAGAGACAGGATCTTGCTGAGTTGCTTAGGGCCTCACCAAGGCTAGGTTTGAACTCTTTTTTTTTTTTTTTTTTTTTTTTTTTTTTTTTTTTTTTTTTTTTTTTTTTTTTTTTTTTTTTTTTTTTTTTTTTTTTTTTTTTTAATATTTTTTTTTTTAGTTGTTGATGGACACAATGTCTTTATTTTATTGTTTTGTATGTGGTGCTGAAGATCGAACCTAGGGCCTCACACATGCAAGGCAAGCGCTTTACCGCTGAGCTACAATCCCAGCCCTAGGTTTGAACTCTTGATCTTCCTGCCAAATAGCCTCCTGAGTTGCTAGGATTACAGCCGTATGCCACCGCGCCCAGATGAGTAATAATATTTTTGAAATTTTATAGAACTATAGAAGTCCTCCCACAAGAAGAAATAATCTCAGAATACTGAATCAAACTCTTTTGGAGGGCACCCAGCTGTAGAGTATATTGTAAAAATATATTTTGACCATCTTCTTGAACTTCAAATTGGTTTACACTGTCTAACACATAATCTTTCAACAGGACTAAACACAAAGTTGGATCTGCCCTGGAAAATCGAGGCATAAAGTACTTTGTATAATAAACACCTCAAGATACTTCCTAATACTGCTCATAACTCTCCATTTTATAGTGTATTTTGCCCCCAGTTTTTCTTAGGAGAAATTTTCAATTTTATGATCATTTAACATCTCGGCAATTCTGGTAGTCTTCAAGCCTTAAGAGATGCTTTTTAACACCCCGAATGCTATGTCTTGGGTCTGATAGCATTTGAAAGCATCCAAGAGTTAAGTCTGTAATAGATTGCCAGGGCATATAGGTCCAATTAGGAGGATTTCTTGGTGACTGTGTGCTGTGCCTTTATAGCACTAACAACTCCAGCTGGGGCATTGTTAGTGACCTCTTACCTTTGTCTTTACCCAGACTTGTGGAGTACCACACATTTCTGCTTTGTGCAAGGTTCATTCCCTCACTCTGTATACATGTCTGTGGCAGAAGCAGTCTTGGAATTATTATAGCTCAGTAAATGCTGCTTTCTAAATATAGACTAATTTAACTTCGGCATGTCTTAAATATGAGGTTACCCCTTTTTTATCAGTGACTGAATTTGATAATTCTGTTATTTGCTTTAGAGAATGAGTTGATCAAGACAGATAAGAGACCTAACCTTCTGTTCCAATGGACTATTTTTGATTTGAAGCTTTTATTCTTAGTGTTGTATCTTGTGAGTGGCATTAGGCGTGTAGATTTTTCCCTAAGAAAAAAAGAATGGTGGATGGTAACCTTTCTAAAATGTTAGTTGAACAGTTTGAACAGTGTGTGTTCAGAAGTCCGGTGGGTCTGCATTATATTCATCTTTTCAGGATACCGTTTCTGCAGAAAAAAGTCAGCAGGAGCCGGGTGTGGTGGCGCAAGCCTGTAATCCCAGCACTTAGGGAGGCTGAGACAGGAGAATCGCAAGTTCAGAGCCAGCCTCAGAAACAGTGAGGTGCTAAGCAATTCAGTGAGACCCTGTTTCTACATAAAACACAAAAAATAGGGCTGGGGATGTGGCTCAGTGGTCAGGGGCCCCTGAGTTCAATCTCCAGTACCAAAAAACAAAAACAAAACAACAACAACAACAAAAAAGTCAGCAGGGCTCTCTAAATATCTGAGCGAGGATATTGAAGCCAGAGGGGCTAAAAAGAGACATCTTTCAAGAAAGCTAAGTTTCTTGGGTGGAGGTAGTAGATAAAAAGTAAATGGAAATAATCTCTTCAGTGGTGCTGCTGCCGCATCTATTGGAATTCCTGCAGAGCACAGCAGCCTTTGTGGTGTGCTCAACAGTGTGCCCTATCCAGTATCTTCAGGTGAATGGGACTCAGTCTGCTCTCTTTCCTATTCTCCACCACCTCCAAAATCAATCCTAAAATAAAAATAAATGGTTTGATTATGTTATTCAATAAACAAAGCAAGTTAAGAAACTTTACATTTTCCACATGGATTTCACATACTGCCTTTTTTCTTCCCCTATGGCAGCTCAGTTTAGAGACCTAGACAGTAAAGCATGCTTAAATGTTGAATTTAGAGTCCACCTTTTCTAGAAGAAAAGAGCTAGAGAGCTAAACAGTAGCTCAAAATATAAAAGAGTGTTACAGAGATGATGCATATCAGTTGCTCTTCACTGTGTGTGTGTCTGTGTGTGTGTGTGTGTGTGTGTGTGTGTGTGTGTGTGTGTGTGTAGGGGGAGGGAGTAGCCCTAATTATAATAGGAGACAGCTTTTCTTTCAGGACTGAAAATCTTTGCCTTGCATATCTCACAATTATTTTAGGGTTAACTGAGAAAATTGTTAAGGAAGAAGGAATGACCTGTGTCTTGTTTCTATGTGTATTCTTTATGAGTATTGTGATTTCATTTCTGTGTGGCTAGAACCAAAAGAGGGAAAAAACAAGATGGAGATTATAAAAACCTAAATTCTGGAAGTGCAGGAGCATTCTGAAGACTATGAGTAAAATATGTTCAAATGTAATTTTTAAATTTTTCTAAGGTCATATCTTTGGAAGTACAATATTGGTTAACCAGAGAGATTGACATTTGTGAAGAATGCCTTTGTAAATTGTATGTTTGGGTTTTTTTAAATTTTTGGTACCAGAGATTGAACTCAGGGTACTCCACCACTGAGCCACATCCCCAGCCCTATTTTGTGTTTTATGTAGAGACAGGGTCTCACTGAGTTGCTTAGCGTCTCATCGTTTCTGAGGCTGGCTTTGAACTTGAGATTCTCCTGCCTCAGCCTCCCTAAGTGCTGGGATTATAGGCACTCGGCTTGTATGTTGCTTTTTGAGTAAAGATTACTAACTCTAATAAACAGTACTAGCCCTCAGCTATCAATAGCCTCATTTTCCCATCAGTTGAACAAATCAACAAAAAGGGGATTGCTGATTTTTCCATATGGCTCACATCCTTTTTTTTTTTTCCCCCTGCCTTTTGATCCTGCTTCCTCTATCCTCTGTGCTTTAGTGGAAAATCTGCAATGTCACAGAGTAATCATATTCTCATTATAAAATATAACTGGGACTGAACTTATACTGGCAAGCTTCAACAAAGATGCAAAGCTGCTGGCCAGAACAGTTCTTTCCTTTCCATTTTCTCTTGTACTTCTCAGTACCTTAAGAATCCTGGAGGGTTAATTATGAGCCAAGTGAAGCATATGATAGTGTCTTAGCTCTGATACCAGTCCTTATTGGCTGACAGTCATAAAATGGAATTTTGAAGTCTCTAAGAGTTACTGATGAAAAAGGAAATGGGAGCTCAGTGGTGGCACATGCTTATAATCCTAGCAATTTGGGAGGCTGTGAGACAGGAGTTCGAGGCCAGCCTCTGCAATTTAATGAGGCCCTCAGCAACTTAATGAAACCCTGTCTCAAAATAAAAAATCATCCAGGTGCGGTGGCACAAACCTGTAATCCCAGCGGCTCAGGAGGCTGAGGTGGTAGGATTAAGAGTTCAAAGCCAACCTCAGCAACAGTGAGGCACTAAGCAGCTCAGTGAGACCCTGCCTCTAAATAAAATACAGAAATAGAGCTGAGGATGTGGCTTAGTAGTCAAGTGCCCCTGAGTGCAATCTCTGGACCGAAAAAAATTTTTTTAAATAAAATATGAAATGAGCTGGGAATGTAGCTCAATGGATTCAGAAAGAAAGTATTTATAAACTCCTATTTGCTACTTTGACAAGGGAAGGATTTGGGCTATAGAGGATTTTTAGTAGGCTTTAGTCTAATTTAAGATTAACACTGCTGGTGCTGTTTGTGGTGGTGCACTTATAATTCCAATGACTTGGGAGGCTAAGGCAGGAGGATCATGAGTTCAAAGCCAGCCCTAACAACTTAGTGAAGCCCTAAGCTTAAGAAGTTCCTGTCTCAAAAAAATGTGGAAGATGTGACTCAGTGATAAAGCACCCCTAGTTAAATCCCCAGGACCAAAACAACAATTAATAACAACAAAAAACAATCCAATATTTCAAATGATGGTGGGAAATTCTGATGTGTGAAGATGGTAGATAATAGACTATTAAGAGTGGATAGCCAGGACTGGGATTGTGGCTCAGTGGTAAAGCACTTACCTCACATATGTGAGGCACTGGGTTTGATCCTCAGCACCACATGAAAATAAATAAAATATTGTGTCCATCTACAACTAAAAAAAATTTTAAAAGAGTGGATAGCCACCAGGCACACGCCTGTAATCCGGATACTAGGGAGGCTGAGGGAGGACGCTTACAAGTTCCAGGCCAGCCTGTGTTTAAAAAAAAAAAAGGACTGGGGATGTAGTTTAGTGGTAGAGTACTTGCCTAGTGTGTGTGAGGCCCTCCATTCAATCCCCAGTACTACAGAACAGTAAAAATAAAAAAGAATGGACAGCCACTAAATATGATCACATCTTTCTACCTGTCCATTAGTTCATCTCCCCACACGTTACTTTTATGGGAGACACTGGCAGATCTCTGCTCTGTGAAATCTGGAGAAAGAATGTAGTAGGAATTGGGAGGGAGTACAGTGTATATATGTTCCATCTGTGCTTAGAACATCTAGGCTACCTGTGTTTGATAACAGCTGGGGAATCAAATCATAGATACGTTTGATTGTTTTAATATTTTTTAAGTTGTTGGTGGACCTTTATTTTTTTCACTTATTTATATGTGGTGCTGAGAATCAAACCTAGTGCCTCACGCATGCTAGGCAAGTGCTGTACCTGAGCTACAACCTCAGCCCTTGTTTGATTGTTTTTATTCAAGTTTTTCCTTTGTTCATTCTTATTGGACAGTTGGCTGGCTGTTCTTCATCAGATTTCATATTCTATAGCAGTCACTGGCAGCCTGATATCTATCTACATGGCAGTTAAAAAGAAAGACTGCCTGAGTTGAAGGGGATTCTGTAAGAATAAGAAATAATTGCCTTTGTAATGTATGAGGTAAAAGGAATCTCAAAGTTGACGTGTCTGTGGATTCTGCTAGCGGGGGAGTTCCCTACCCTCTAAAAAAGGTCATTCATTCACAGCTATTGAAATAACGTATTTGTTGTCTGAGAAGTACAAAATGCTCCTTGCCTTAGAAATTCCTGAATCTACTGATGCCTCCAAGTGGTGAAATCAGAGTTTGCAGTACTGAAATTCAGTGTTGCCTTGTTTTGATATCTAGTACCGTTCACTGTTCAAGTGGCAACCTATATGTTTTATGGATTGGGTGTACAGATGCATGCTCTGACAGCCATACTTAAATCCAGAGCCACTGTGTGCTAAGTACTCTGGTCCTACAGACATAGTTGCTTCTATTCAATTCTTCCAGTCATTCAATAAGAATTTATTAGTCTCCTTTTATGTACCAGATACTGTGTTTGGTGCTGATAATAAAAGGCCAAGAAGATTTAGGTTGCACTGTTAATATCTGCACCAGCAATTTGAAAACTAACACAAAGATGCAGGTACTGCTGTGCATGATAACAGTTAATCTTTAAGGAGTTTGAAGTGTGATGTGAAATGTTCCCATCTGGCAAGCAAGTAAGGTGAAATGAGTGGCTATTTGAATCTAATCTCATGTGCTGATGATAGTCCTTTTTGAGTACTTAGGGCTTGAAATAGTCAACGTTGCTGGGTGTGGTGGTACATGCCTGTAATTCCAAGGACTCAGGTGGCTGAGGCAGGAGGGTTTCAACAGGGCCTTGGCAATTTAACAAGGCCCTGCCTCAAAACAAAACAAAATAATAATAATAATAATAACATTCATAGAGCCTTCACTATATATTCCATGCTAAGCTTTTTATGCATAATAATCTTTACTACTACCCTGTGAAGTAGATACTGAAGTCTCCACTTGACAGATGAGGACACTGAAGCACAAAGTTCATGATATCACTAAAGGTCATGGAGTGGAAGCAGGATTCAAATTTAGAGAACCTGAATCAGAGTCCATACTCGTAAATGATTAAATGAGTTTGGAAGGGGACCACCTTGACCAACCTTTTGCATGGGTAGAGATTGAAAAAATAGTGCTCCATTGATCCTCCCTGCCTATAGAGCTTATCTTTCCTGCTTGTCTCCTGAGATTACAAAACCTGTTGTGATACTGAGCACAAATTGGTGAATAAGACAGAAGCTCTGTTCTTTATAGTCCCAGATCAGTCCAACTCTGACCTTTTTGCCAGCTGGATGATCTGGCCTCTCTGAACGTGTTTCCTTATCTGTACAGTGGAAATGTTACTTCATGGGATCATTTAGGGGATTAAATAAGACAATGTACTTAGTGGTTTCTGGCCTCTGGGTAAGCGCTTAATAAATGTTAGCAATTTTTATTATCATTGTCCTTTAGCCTTGAGAGCAAGCCAGCAAATAGTTTGTCTGAGACCAGTTTCTAAGACCTATGTAGGTGGGAAAATCTACCCAGATTTCCTTTGGTTTGACAAGACAATAATCTTATTCTGTGTATTTCTCTTGACTCTTTTGGTGTGAAAAGCAGAGAGGTAAAGCATTATTTGACAGATGTATGGATTCAAGCAAGAAACTGAGGTCCAATTGCAGAGAAATGACTTGTATAACTCAGAGCCCTGTCTGAGGAGACACAGAGGACCCTAGAGGGCGGAGAATGAACACAGCGCAGGGGCTAGTTCCAGAGTCGCATCCTCGGTTAGTTCACTTACAAGTGTGGGTGAGGGTTCCTTGTTAGTAGGCAGAGATTTTTTTCCTTTTGTTCCAATACATGTATGCTGGCTTGTGTTTATTAAATCACATTTTTTCCTGATGTCAAATAGAAGTTGTGACATCTAAAATGGAGAGGCAGGGGAGCTCTGTAACTACAGGCTTGTTGAGCCCCTTTCCCACCTGTTCCTTTGCCACACTTTCCCAAAGGCTTATGTGCCAATGGTTGCTCCTCAGGTGTCAGGGTTGGCTCACTCTGTACGTGCCAAGCCAGAGTGGTGCTGCTGCCACCACCACCACCATTACTGCTGTCACCAGCCATTCACAGATTCCTTCTATAAGAAAACAGTCTGCTGTGAAACTTTCACCTTCCTCCTTTCTGCCTGTCTTCGGTGTTGTACCTCTTTCTCCTGGTGCTGTTGCCATGCAGCCAAAGTGTTCCAGAGATAATTTTTAGGCTCCAGAGTTATAGACCTTACTGCCTCTCTGAGGAGATGCAGGTTAGTCATAGAAAAGAAGACAAAAGGGCTCCTACACCTCTGTGCTACAGAAGGAAGAGTTTGCATCTTGATATTGTGCTAGCTCCTGAGCCAGGCAGGCGTTTGTGGGGACTCATGAGTGTGCACTATGTGGCCTCTGGATGAGTAGACTGGACCTAACCTGCCCAAGGACAACACCCCAGCCCACTGGACCAAGGCTGAAGACCAATTTCACCTTTTCCCACTCCCCTTCCCTAAGTTTAAGTTTCCTCTGCTACATTGCCCCAAGTCTGTGGCTTAAAACAGCTATCTCCTTTTGCTGATGAATAACACACTCTTTATAAAATGTTTCATCTTGGGGACTGGAAAGGCTCTCTGTGCCTTCCTGTCTCTTTCTATTCTCTGAGGGTTAATGTTAATGGCTTTTGTCTTTTTCTTTACAGGGAACTCTAATGATCCATGACAAAGAGGTCACCCTTGAGTATTTACCAAGCCCGGAATTCTGGTACTGCAAACGAGTAAGTACCAAGAATTGCTTTCTTTAGAAAGAAGCAGCCCACATAGCAGCTCTTCCATATCTCCAGGAATGCTGCCTATTAGCATGTATTGCCAAGGACAAAACTGCTCCCTCATTTCACGTCAGTTGAACTGAATGGAGTTCAGGGCAACATCATCCATAATTCTTGTTTTTCAGCTGCTGCATGCCTGAGCTGCACTGTAGACCTTTCCCAAGGGCATATCTGTTAATTATGAAAACAGTAATTGTACCCTTATAGCCCCTTCTTAGTTACCCTTCCTGAAGGTGGACATAGGGAATTGGTGTTTGGAAAAGTAGATTTGAAGAGGGATGGTTCTTGGTACTTGTACATTTTTGGGGTATTCTGAGGTTTCCAAGGGTATAGAAATTAACTATGGCATTTTATCTCCATTGTGCTCCATATTCCTTTAGAATAGCATATTAAAATTTTTAGGGTTATTCTCTTATTAGAGGTTCAATTTGATTGCAGTTGAGCATTAAAATATAATTTTAGTTTCATTGTTACAGATTAGCTTAAAAAATAAAATGATTGAGCCGGGCGCAGTGGCTCATGCTTGTAATCCCAGCACTTAGGGAGGTTGAGACAGGAGAATTGCAAGTTCAAAGCCAGCCTCAGCAATGGTGAGGCACTAAGTAACTCAGTGAGACCTGTCTCTACATAAAACATAAAATAGGGCTGGGGATGTGGCTCAGTGGTTGAATGCCCCTAAATTCAATCCCTGGTACCAAAAAATAAAATAAAATGATTGTAAAAAGTTTAAAAAGTTTCCGAACCATGATTCATTAAAAGTGTTACAGAGCTTGACAAAATTAAGTAAAAGCAGCTGGGCACGGTGGCTCAAGCTTGTAATCCCAGCACTTAGGGAGGCTCAGACAGGAGAATCGCGAATTCAAAGCCAGCCTCAGCAAGGGCGAGGCGCTAAGCAACTCAGTGAGACCCTGTCTCTACATAAAACACAAAATAGGGCTGGGGATGTGGCTCAGTGGTCGAGTGCCCCTGAGTTCAATCTCCAGTACAAAAAAAAAAAAAAAATTAAGTAAAAGCGTTAGCTTAGCTGGGCGTGGTGGCACAAGCCTGTAATCCCAGCACTTAGGGAGGCTGAGACAGGAGAATCATGAGTTCAGAGCCAGCCTCAGCAATGGTGAGGCACTAAGCAACTCAGTGAGACCCTGTCTCTACATAAAACACAAAATAGGGCTGGGAATTTGGCTCAGTGGTTGAGTACCCCTGAGTTTAATCCCCAGTGCCAAAACCCAAAAAACATTAGCTTGACATTTTCAATAGTCTGAATCAAATACAACTTGGACAGCTATGATTGTCATTAGCCAAAGCACTTAAATTTTGTAAATATTCTGGCTTAAGGTATCATTTTCTTAAAAATCTTTATTGTAAAATACACAGAACATAAAATTTACCATTTTAACCACTTAAATATGTATATTCCTACTTGGGTTGGGAGTTAGGTAGGAGGATCCCTTGAGTCCAGGAGTTCAAGGCCAGCCTGGGTAACATAGCAAGACCCCATTTTTTAAGAAAAATCAATGCCATTGAGCACCTTCACAGTGTTGTGCAACTATCAACACTAATTCTCCAAGTTTTTTTTTTTGTTTTTTTCCACTCCTTACAGGTATCGGAGGGGCAATGATGCTGGGGATCAAACCCAGGGCCTCATACATGCTAGATGAACCCTCTAGCACTGATTTACAGCCACAGCCCCTGGTGTTTATTTTTGTTTGTTTGTTTTTAATGTTCATAAATAGTATTATTTATAATAGCCAAAAAGTAGAAATAACTCAAATGTCCATCAGCTAATGAATGGAGAAATAAAATTGGTATATCCACAAAACAGAATGTTATTTGGCAGATAAAGGGAATGGAGTATTGATACGTGCTACAACCTGGATAAACCTTAAAAACCCTATCCATTCAGGTAGAGTGATTCATGCTTGTAATCCCAGCAGTTTGGGAGCCTGAGACAGGAGTATTGCAAGTTTGAGACCAACCACACCGATCTAGTGAGGCTCTCAGGATGTAGGGAGACTCTCAAAATAAAACAAAAAAGCTGGCCATCATGGCGCATGCCTGTAATTCCAGCAACTTGAGAGGCTGAGGCAGGAGGATCATGAGTTCAGAGCCAGCCTCAGCAAAAGTGAGGCACTAAGCAACTCAGACCCTGTCTCTAAACAAAATACAAAAAGGGGCTGGGGATGTGGCTCAGTGGTTGAGTGACTTGGGTTCAATCCCTGGCACCAAAAACAAAACAAAAAACATTATGCCAAGCCGGGCACGGTGGCTCAAGCTTGTAATCCCAGCACTTAGGGAAGCTGAGACAGGAGAATTGTGAGTTCAAAGCCATCCTCAGCAACCGCGAGGCGCTAAGCAACTCAATGAGACCCTGTCTCTACATAAAACACAAAATAGGGCTGGGGATGTGGCTCAGTGGTCGAGTACCCCTGAGTTCAATCCCCAGTACCAAAAAAAACCCCAAAAAACATTATGCCAGAAAAATGACCATATATTGCATAGTTTCATAAGGCCCAGTGGTAAGAATGGGAAATGATTCCTAGGTTTCTTTTGGGGATGATGAAAATGTTCTAAAATTATATTGTGATGATTGCATTATGCATTTGCCAAAAATTATTGAATTTTACATTTAAATAGATAGATGAGTTTTATAGTATTTAAATTATATGTACTAAGGTTAGGATCCTGATAATGCCATGAACCAGCTGAAGTGTTACATGCCACAGCTGCTTTAATTTAGTAACAAACCTGCTACAAATTCCAGTGGTTAAAAACAACAAACTTTTTATTTTTTTAATTCATGTTACATATTTGGGGCCATGGTTCATTCATTTCATTTCTGTGGCATATAACTTCTCAACCTAGGACCAAGGCCATAGGAATATTCCCAATATAAGACTGTTTTTCTGACAAAGGGAAAAGGGCAAGAGGTTTATTTGCACAAGCAGTGAGTCCCAAAGTTTCTGCCAGATCTGGTATAGGTCATATTCACTGCACTCTAATGGCCAAAACAAGACAGTGGAAAAGGAAGTACACTTAGCCTATAGGGAGGCACTGCAGTCTTCTTGACAATGGATCAGAGTGTGTGTGTGATTTATTTATAGGAAGTAAGCAATGAAGTAATTAACTGTAATGACCTTTCTGAAGTTATTTAACCTCTCTAGGCCTATTATAAATGGAGAGATATAACTTCATCTATAAAATGGAGAGATAATAGTGCCTATTTTGTGGGGTTTATGGGCTTTTTGAAATCAATGTGATAATGCGAAGTAGGTATGTACTGTTTAAGCACTAAATAGTACACATAGTATGTGCTGTTTAAGTATTATCCACTGCTGCTGCTGTTATTATTCTCACCTCTCTTCCATTTGGCAAATTCCTATGCTACAAGGTCCTATTTGAATTGTGTCCTCTTCATGTTTCCTTCTTGCTTGGTTGCTCACTCACTTATCTATTTATTTATAATACTTGGGATTGAATCACTTTACCACTGAGCTACATCCAAGCCTTTTTTATTTTTTGAAACAGATTCTCCCTAAGTTTCTGAAGGAGAGTCTTGTTAAGTTGTTGACGCTAACCTCAAACTTGTAGTCCTTCTGCTGCAGCCTCCTGAGTGGCTGGAATAATAGGTGTGCACCACAAGAGTGTTCCTGCCAGCCAATGCTTTGTCCCTTATAGCATTTAAAGCTCGATAATAAAAGACCAGGGGTTTGGAGGTTGGGCATTGTGCTTGACTATTTGTTCATAGGCTCAAACAAGAATAGTTATGTTCACAGTGCAAATGTCTCTCCTTGTTCTGGGCTACTAAATGTTTCCTTTCCATTGATGTCTTTTATATAACTGCTAGAGACACTACCTGTGTATCTTTCTTTTTCCTTCCTTGCTCCTCATTATCAATGTCCTTTTCAATTCCTGCCAAATATGAATGGAGTATTCATTACCAGTCCAGAACCAAGTTTTGAGTGCAAGCTATAAATGGACATGGTTTGGGGGCAGTAGTATCCTTTAAGCCATTTAATAATCCTGTTTCCTTAGTTAAGTTTATTTCCTATAAAAATCTCTGTCCAGGACAAACATCGTGGGCTGCTTCAAAGCTTAGATGCTCTGTTAGAAAGCAGCTGTCAAACAGTAGCTCATCAAATCTTGTCTGGCAACTTTGATAAGTGGGGCAGTAACAGATTCTTTAGACTTCAAGGGTATGCTTTATTTCTTTCATTTTTAGCAGGTGTTACTGTGTTGGATATTTATAAAGTTTTTAAAAATGTTTTTGGTCAGTTGAATTCTTTCCTTTTTTTCTTGCAGTGTAAAGCTAGCACTGGTGGGCATCGATTTTCATGTTCATTCTGCAAGTGCCCAAGGGAAGGTGAGCAGTAGACATAGTGGTTTTTGTCTTATGCACTTAACAAGACAAATTTCATATTTTCTTGGCTTTAAAGAATTAGCATCCCTAAATACAAGTTGATCTGTAAAGTGCATGCGTGTGTGTGTGTGTGTGTGTGTGTGTGTGTGTGTGTTACTGAGGCTGAGCTCATGACCTCAAGTATGCTAGCCAAGTACTCTACCACTGAGCTAGACCCCCAGCCCTTTTTGCTTTCTTTTGAGACAGAGGCTCACTAACTTGCCCAGGCTAAACTTGTACCTGTGACCCTATGCCTTAGCCTTCCGAGTAGCTGAGATTATAGGTGTGAACTACCACATCCAATTGTAAAGTGTAATTCAGTGTCCAACTTCATGTGATCTATTAGTAAACCACCTTAAATTTCAGTAGGCTTCTCAGTCTACAGTGGCTAAGTGGGCATCTGACTATAGTCAGTAGTATTATAATTTAGAATACATTTAAGGAGACTGGTTTTGAAAAAGAGTGTATATGGAGTTGAATACAGTGGCACATGCATGTAATCCAGGCTACTTGGGAAGTTTGAGGCTACTGTGGGCCACTTAGCAAGACATTGTTTCAAAGTTTTTTTGTTTTTTTTTTAGTTATACACGGACATAGTGACTTTATTTTGGTTTTACTTAGTTTTTTTTTATGTGGTGCTGAGGATCGAACCCAGTGCCTCACACATGCGAGGCAAGCGCTCTGCCACTGAGCCACAACCTCAGCCCCTCAAAGTTTTTTTTTAATAAAAGGGTTGGGAATATAGGTCAGGGGTAGAACACTTGCCTAGCATGTGCAAGGTCCTGGATTCAATCCCCAGCACTGCAGAAACAACAACAAAAACTACATGGCAGGGCTGGGGTTGTGGCTCAGTGGTACAGCACTTGCCTACCATGTGTGAGGCACTGAGTTCGATTCTCAGCATCACACATAAATAAATGAATAAAATAAAGGTCCATCAACATATAAAAAAATATTTTAAAAAAAGCTACATGGCATCAGTCTGTTATTGAGAATGAATTGCTGTATTATTTTCTAATTTACATTCTTTATAAACATTTCAGGATTATCAACAGGAAAACAGTGAATAACAATAAAAATATAAACATGAGAAAATATTTGGGACTGGGGGGACATGTTGTTATTATAGAGGAATAAATCTACTGCCTTTACTGGGCAAAGTGATAAATACCTACAATCCCAGCAGTTTGGGAGACTGAAGCAGGTAGATTAAAAGTTCAGTCTGCCTAAGCAACTTAGCAAGACCTGGTCTTAAAATAAAAAATGAAAACAACTTGGGATATAGCTCAGTGGCAGAGTGGAGAGTGCCCTTGGTATTGAGAGATAGATAGACAGACATACAGACTGATTGATTGATTAAAAAGAGCTTGCCAGGCACAGTGGCTCATGTCTGTAATCCCAGCACTTTGGGGGAGCATTGCGAGTTCAAAGCCAGCCTCCACAACAGTGAGGTGCTAAGCAACTCAGACCCTGTCTCTAAATAAAACACAAAATAGGGCTGGGGATGTGGCTCAGTGGTTGAGGACCTTTGAGTTCAATCCCCAGTACTAAAAAACAAAAACCTACCAGTTTCTCAATCAATTACCCTTTTTTTAAAATTAATTTTTATTGCCACATAGTAATTATACCTATTTATGAGATACAGTATGATAATTTAATACACGTATACAGTGTGTAAGCACTTGAAATTTTTTTCAGAGAACCTTTATGTAGACACCTTTCAAGAAAATTGTCAAAGGTTTCTTATACCTGTAACTGTTATATGCCTGTTTCTGATATTATCGCTAAGGTAAGCCCCATAAAGGTCAGTTCAGTGCTGGGATTCACTAGCCTTTTGACAGACCTGTTCTAAGGTTATAGTTTACTGTGTCTCTGAAGAGTTTCTTAGCTAGGCTTTTGGCCCATAGCATATTCTACTTACTAGTCAGAACTGTAAGGCAGGTGTTCTAAAAATTTGGGGGGAAAAGCTCTGCATCCTTTGGAGACCAAACCAACATGTGGGAAATGAATACACAATTGAGATTTTCAGCTTGTTAGATCACTTCAGATTTGGCAGAGTTGTGGATTTGCCTTAAGAAAGACTTCCTAAGCTATTTTTACTTGTTTGTGGTATAAGGATTGAACCCAAGGCCTCACCATGCAGGACAAGTGCTCTACCACTGAGCTCCATCCCAGCCCCTTTTAAAATTTTATTTTAAGAGCCAGGCACCGTGGCACATGCCTATAATCCCAGTGGCTCAGGAAGCTAAGGCAGGAGGATACTGAGTTCAAAGCCAGCCTCAGCAACAGCAAGGCACTAAGCAACTCAGTGTGACCCTGTTTCTAAAGAAAATACAAAATAGGGCTGGGAATGTGGCTCAGCAGTTGAGTGCCCCTGAGTACAACCCCCAAAACCAAAAATAGATATAAAAATTAAAAAATGAAATTCTATTTTGATACAAGGTCTTGCTAATAAGTTGCCCAAGCTGGCTCAAACTTGTGATCTTAAGCTTTTTTTTTTCCCCCTTTGATTCTGGGGATAGAATTCAGTGGTACTCGACCACTGAGTCACATTCCTAGCCCTATTTTGTGTTTTATTTAGACACAAGGTCTCACTGAGTTGCTTAGTGCCTCACCATTGCTGAGGCTGGCTTCGAACTCCCCTTTCTCCTCTCAGCCTCCCAAAGTGCTGGGATTATAGATGTGCACCTCCATGCCTGGTGATCTTAAACTATTTTAACAAATTAATAGATGGTTTATGAAAACCTGTGGGCAGGGCTGGGATTGTAGCTCAGCGGTAGAGCGCTTGCCTCGCATGCGTGAGGCCCTGGGTTCGATCCTCAGCACCACATACAAAGCAATAAAATAAAGACATTATGTCCATCTAGAACTAAAAAAATATTTAAAAAAAAAAAAAAGAAAAAGAAAACCTGTGGGCATCCTACCATTAAGGTGGCAGAGACAACTTTAGCCTGGAAACATAAAGTAGATAGTCACCTGTCACTGGTATGAAGTAGTCTCTGTATTATTCCCATAGAATGTCTCTTTTTTTCATTTTTCTAAGAATGAATTAATTACAAAAATACGCCCCTAAGTAGACAACTTATCCTTCCATAAAATATTTAAAGTGAATCATTCATATTTTGAAGGATATCTGCCCATTGTCATAACTTACATATAAATGAGCTATATGCAGGTAGGTTTATTCCTAGCTTTGCTGGAGAGGTGAGGCCTGTGGTCTTAATAGAATTTGAGACAGTTGTTTTAGTACTTTAGCACTAGAAGTAAGGCTCCTAGACATATCTTCGGGATGTATGTTTCTACCAAACCTCTGGCAATGGCCATATCTCTGATAATTTTGTCCCTAAATAGGCACACGGTGTCATGATGGATTTGAAGTATTGGTAAGTGATAGAAAGCTCATGAGTCTAAATATTTTAAATGCTTGGATTGTTTCTTCTGTGAATTATTTCATATACTGTCATATTAGCCTTGCTTAAAGTCTTTTCCCAGGAACTGTTAGAGGTTTTTGTATGAATTTCTGAGGCAATATTAAAAGTATTTTAATATTAGTATTTGGTAGCAGGTAAAGAAGAATCCAAGTAGTAGTGTTATTTGATAAAGCCTTCAAGGGATTCTCCTTCTGTTTTGTTCTGCTGACAGAGACCAAGCAAGAATTAATAACCTACCCTCAGCCTCAGAAAACATCCATACCAGTATCATTGGAAAAACAACCCAACCAGTCCCCAAGGCCAGCTGATAAGGAGCCTGAATCCAGGAAGCAAGAAGAAGGACAAGAACCACGCATGGGACATCAAAAGAGAGAAACAGAAAGATATCTGCCACATTCTCGACGGGAAGGATTCACTTTTCGAAGAGACCGAGAGAAGGAGCTGTGGTCTGGAGAGACTCGGCAAGATGGAGAAAGCAAAAGTAAGTATTTTTCAGAGAGTATACCAGACTCTGACTACCACATCTACATATAGGTGGCCCATCATTGTAGATAGAAGCCAGCTGCTTCCCTATACCCTAGTATACCCTAGTGCACAATCTGGTTACAAAGGTATTGCTTTCTTTTACCCTTAATATACTAGGTGAAGAAATCTACATCCTCCAGATTAGCAAATTGATATACAAATGCAGTAAAGCATGATTTTTAGATTTCCAAATATTGGTGAAGAAATGTAGTAAGTATTTATCACTTCTTTATAGAACCATCAGGCTCTCAGGACTAAAGATTTTCATCTTTCTTTCTTTTTCCTTGCTCCCCTCCCATTTGTGTATGTTTCATTTTAGCAATAATGCTAAAACGCATCTATCGTTCCACTCCACCTGAGGTGATAGTGGAAGTGCTGGAGCCCTACGTTCACCTCACTACTGCCAATGTCCGTATCATCAAGAACAGAACTGGCCCCATGGGCCACACCTATGGCTTTATAGACCTTGACTCCCATGCGGTGAGTTTCCCTTACCTTGAAATGGTCTAGGGATGGATGGCTAAAAATACCCTAAGAAAAGTTTGATAAAGAAAGAGGCTTCTGGGGCTGGGATTGTAGCTCAGCGGTAGAGCGCTTGCCTCGCATGCGTGAGGCCCTGGGTTCGATCCTCAGCACCACATACAAAGCAATAAAATAAAGACAATTGTGTTCATCTACAACTAAAAAAAAAAAAAAAAAAAAAT
>PVHX01008433.1:0-11970 GCA_004024805.1 Geosciurus inauris | reverse complement strand
CATAAAACACAAAATAGGGCTGGGGATGTGGCTAAATGCAACCTAAATTTCTAAAATTTATGTCAGAAACTGATGTGATTGCTATTCTAGTTCTTCATTGAGAGTTGCCTGGTTTTGTCAGTGTGCTGTTATGTTAAAATTATGACTAGAATGTAATGTTTAGTAAATTTTTCTTCAGAGAAGGAAAATCCATATTCAAGTCTCTTTCTAGGGACATAGTCTTTTCCTTTCTTTGGGTTCAAGTGTGTCTTTGGTTCCCTAGGAAGCTCTTCGTGTAGTGAAGATCTTACAGAACCTTGATCCACCATTTAGCATTGATGGGAAGATGGTAGCTGTAAATTTGGCCACTGGAAAACGAAGGTATGGCAGAGGGATGAAGATACCTTCTACTGTCCTCACCCTTCAGTTTCTGGGAAGAAACTCCTCTTCCTGGCTGGAGAGAAGGCATAGTGCCTTCCCAGTGTGGGTTGCTTCAGATATGTGCCTACGCATTTTCTTTTTCAGAAGGCTGCCTTGTTCTGACTTTAAAATTATTTTCATTCTTGAGTCTTTTTGCTTTTGACTACCTGGTATCTTTGGGATCCAAAGATACCAGGTACAATCTTGGATGTACAGAAAAAATTTTTCATATCTTTGTCATTTAGAATCCTAAGTAAATGCTGTCCTGATACCCTACTCCTCTGACCTTGATCTTATCCACATAGAACTGGGAAATCTAATTCCTCTTTACTCCTTCACTCATTTTGACACAGGACTGGTAGTTGGAAAATGGCCATATTAAGAGACAGGCTTACAGAGATGGGGCAGATCTTGCTCTGTCACCCTCTACTCAATCACTGTTTTACTTTAGCCAATACCTTTGAAGGTATCCCATTGCTCTTCTCCTTGGGACTGTCTGGACTATCCAACTTCCTTGCTATCTGAGTTGGTTCCTTTCGCTTCAAGAAAGGAAGAAAGAGTTTCTTAAGGCATCTGCAGAATTAGACATTCCTCTGGTGCCTTTTGATAGCAGCCTTTGACATGTTCTGTTATTTGTTGCAGAAATGACTCTGGGGACCATTCTGACCACATGCATTACTATCAGGTAGGCTTTAATATGGGGGAGTGCTCTGTTAAAATCTTCAGGTGATGAGCCAGGCACAGTGACGCACACCTATGATCCCAGTGACTCAGGAGACTAAGGAACGAGGATCTCAACTGTGACACCAATCCTGGGCAACTTAGCAAGACACTGTCTCAAAACAAAAAAAATAAAAAGAACCGCAGTTATAGCTCAGTGGTAGAGCACCCCTGAGTTCAATCCTTAGTACCATTAAAAAAAAAAAAAACACCAAGTGGTTGAAAGGGTGATTTTGTGCAGTCTATGACTGACTGTTAGGGTGTGTGGTTCTTGGATGATTCCATAATTTTAACTTGCTTTTCTGTGATAGGGTAAAAAATATTTCCGAGATAGGAGGGGAGGTGGCAGAAATTCAGACTGGTCTTCAGATACAAATCGACAAGGACAGCAGTGTAAGTAGTCTTTGTTTTATTTATTTTATTCTTTTTGCTCAACATGCTACTTGTTTTTTAAAATCTGTGAGGTCACAAAGTTAGTAAGAAAGGCTAGTGACCTTTCTTAGTGGGGGAACTCATCCACACAGGGTACCATTTAAAGACTCTGTACCTGTTTGGGTTGGCCACCCTAATTTTTAGGTTATTCTTGGTGATTCCTCAGTAGGGGTTTCATTGGACAGTGACTAACTTTGGCTCTGATTTTATTCCTTGTAGCATCATCTGACTGCTACATATATGATTCTGCTACTGGCTACTATTATGATCCCTTGGCAGGAACTTATTATGACCCCAACACCCAGGTGAGTTTTTGGCTTTGTTTATTGTGCCAGCGATTCTTTTGAGAAAAGCACCCATAATTTGTCATTTTGAGGAATTTATTTTCTGGATTCTCTGGATGCTCATTGCATGAAAAGTGGAAAAGTTTAAATCTATGGATACTGAACTCTTACCTGTATGGAAAATCAATGCCTTGTGGCATTACAGGTAAGATTAGTGCTGCTCTTGGAAAAAATGGATGATGGGTGGTGTATATGTGTCATGGCCCCTGAAATGGATTGATATAGACTCTTAGGCTTGTGAGTAAGAGAGATTCTTTCCCATAGAGGGGAACTATGCTCCTTAGACCTGGACTTGCAGCAAAGTAAAATATTCCTTAGATTTATCTCTTTCCCACTATATTGCAGCAAGAAGTCTATGTGCCCCAGGACCCTGGGTCACCTGAGGAAGAAGAGATGAAAGAAAAGAAACCCATCAGTCAAGGGAAGTCAAGTAGCAAAAAGGAAATGCCTAAAAAAGATAGCAAGGAGAAAAAAGACAGAGGAGTGACAAGGGTAAGAGAACTTGTATATCTGCTTTTACCAAATGATTACAGATCAAACGTAGGATTTATGGACAGCGATCTATGTTTGAGGTATAAAGTTACTTAGAAAATAAGCTGAGCTGGGCGTGGTAGCACATGCCTATAATCCCAGTATTTGGGGAGACTGAGACTGGAGAATCGTGAGTTTAAAGCCAGCCTCAGCAATGGCAGGGTGCTAAGCAACTCAGTGAGACCCTGTATTTAAATAAAACACAAAATAGGGCTAGGGATATGGCTCAGTGGTCAAGTACCCCTGAGTTCAATCCCTGGTACAAGGGGGAAAAAAAAAAAGCTGGGCACAGTGGCATACACATATGAGCCTAGCAACTCTGCCAATTGATATTGTTTTTTTACATATTTTTTTAGATGGACACATAGCTTTATTTATTTATTTTTTAAGTGGAGGTACAGCCCCAGCCCTTGATTTTTTAAGATATATATATATATTTTTAGTTGTACATGAACACAATACCTTTATTTTATTTATTTATTTTTATGTGGTGCTGAGGATAGAACCCAGTGGCTTACACATGCTAGGCAAGTGCTCTACCGCTTAACCACTACCCCAGCCCTAATCCTAGCAACTCTGAAGACTGAGGATTGAAAGTTTGAGGATATCCTGGGCAACTTAATGAGACCATCCTGTCTCCGGGGGAAAATATTAAAAAGGACTGAGGATGTAGCTTACTGATAGAGTGCTTACCTAGCATGTGCAAAGCTCTGAGTTGAATCCCCAGTACTGAAATAAATAAATAAATAAATAAGAACTCTTGTGTAGGCAATCCCTTCTTCTTCTCATGTATCTTAGAGCCCCACAGTAACTCTCCTTTTTACAAAAGGGAAAATTGGATGGTAGAACCAAATGATTTCTTTTTTTTTTTTTTTTAAATATTTTTTTAGTTGTTGATGGACACAATGTCTTTATTTTATTGCTTTGTACATGGTGCTGAGGATCAAACCCAGGGCCTCACGCATGCAAGGCAAGCGCTCTACCGCGGAGCTACAATCCCAGCCCCCAAATGATTTCAATTCAAATTGAATACACAGATTTTTCCCTCTCTGTCTGCCCCCCCCCCCTTTTTAAGTTGTTGATGGATCTTTTTGTTTTATTCATTTATTTGTATTCGGTGCTGAGAATCGAAAACCCAGTGCCTCACACATGTGAGGCAAATGCTCTACCGCTGAGCCACAACCCCAGCCCTCTGCCTGCCTTTTTTAGTGCTTGACTCAGTAAACATATTTTCTCTAGGTATAATTGTAGCAGGAGATACCATGTGTGTTCTTTATTAACTTTGTTTTATCATAAGTATTTTTCATGTTTATATCATAATCCTTTATTTTTAATGCTTCTATGCTTAAAATTCACAATAAAGGGGCTGGGATTGTGGCTCAGTGGTAGAGCGCTTGCCTCGCATGCATAAGGCACTGGGTTCGATCCTCAGCACCACATAAAAATAAATAAAATAAAGATATTGTGTCCATCTACAACTAAAAAAATATTTTAAAAAAATTCACAATAAATTAGTCCTTCATTTTCAGAAGTTCTTCATTGTCTCTTTTTAATCTTAAACTATTATAATATGCAGTACTTAGCATTTTTTTCCTTTTATTTTTTAATATTTTCCGTTGTAGATAAACATAATACTTTTTTTTTTTAATATTTTTTAGTTGTAGGTGGACACAATATCTTTATTGATTTATTTTTATGTGGTGCTGAGGATCAAACCCAGGGCCTCACGCATGCAAAGCAAGCGCTCTACCACTGAGCCACAATCCCAGCCCCAACATAATACTTTTATTTTGTTTATTATTTAGTTTTATGTGGTGCTGAGGATCAAACCAGTGCCTGACATGTGCTAGGCAAGCATTCTACTGCTGAACTACAACCCCAGCCCCTATTTTTCCTTTTAAATTACTTCCTTAGAATAAATTTTCACATGCAATATAAAATCAAATTATTTTCTGACACATTATATTGATTTACCCTCATACCAGTTACATATTAGTGAAAAATAGATAGAATTTTCTTGTGGCGCAATTCATAACTTTTACCTTTTTCTTTTCCTTCTAATACTGCTAGTCATTTAGTGAAACAGAAAAAGAGAAGAAAGTATGTATGTATACTTGTTTAAGAATTTAAACTTCAGAGTCTTATTAGCTTAATGTATGGATTCTTCTGCCCCTAAATCTAATTGTATTCCCAATCATTTATAAAATGAGAATATTTATGCCTACCTAGAAAGGTTGTTGTAAAGGTGAAGAAGATAATGCTATACATGTAGTGCCTGACATGTAGTGATCATACAACATATGTACATGTTATTTTTTTTTTAGTAGTTGGATACAATGTTTTTATTTTATTGCTCTGTATGTGGTGCTGAGGATCGAACCCAGGGCCTCACGCATGCGAGGCAAGCGCTCTACCGCTGAGCCACAATCCCAGCCCATGTTATGTTTTTTTAATGTATTTATTTTTATAGTTGTAGATGGACAGCACGCCTTTATTTCATTTGTTTATTTTTATTTTTTTCATGTGGTGCCAAGGATTGAATCTAGTGCCTCACATGTGCTAGGCAATCAAGCACACTGCCACTGAGCTACAGCCCCAGCCCTGTTATATTGGTTTTTTGTTTGTTTGTTTGTTTTTGGTGCTGAGATATGAACTCAGAGCCTCAAACATGCTAGGCACACATTCCACCACTGAACCATACCCCTGCCTTTAAATGTTATATTTTTAAAGACTCTATATTTCAAAAATCACTATAGCAACATTACAGAGATTTGGAGGTTCAGAAAATTAGCCCAATTTCAACAGGGTTGACTCTTAACCCTTTTTTTTTTTTTTTTTTTTTGAGTGAATTATCATATAAAAATTACTTCAGAGAATGAGAATGTAGCTCAGTAGTAGAGCTAGCTTACCTTATATGCTCTAGGCCCTGGGTTCAATCCCCAGTACTGAGGGGTACAAAAATTACCTCAAGGTTTGGTCAGTTTCAGGAAAATGCCAGTGAGGAGAAGGCCCCTCCAGAGGACGTCTTTAAGAAGCCCCTGCCTCCCACTGTGAAGAAGGAAGAAAGCCCCCCTCCAGTAAGGCTTAATGCGGATGCCCTGGGGGTAGGGCTGGGTCTGCTTCTGGGTGGGAAAGGAAACTCAAAGCCTGATGCTTCACTCTGGGGTTGGACCTGCCATTCTCTGTGTCTCAGAAATAAGGATTCCTCTTGAATATAAGTATGAGGTAAAATTTCTAGTGTGCTAATAAGGGTCTTCTTTCTACTCTGCACCATTTTTACCTAACCAGATATCTGAGCTTTTTAAAAAATTTTATTTTATTTTATTTTTTTTAGTTGTTGATTGACCTTTTTATTTATTCATTTATTTATATGCGGTGCTGAGGATCTAACCCAGTGCCTCCCACATACAAGGCAAGCACTCTACCACTGAGCCACAATCCCAGCCCGATATCTGGCCTTTTTAAGTTACAATCTTATTTTTGTTAGTTCTTTTCTAAATCACCAAGGAAACCCATTTTCATGGTATCTATGTTTCATGCCTTTTAGTGCCACATAGGAATCTTAGATGTGGAGTCGGGTGCTGTGGCACAAGCCTGTAATCCTAGCACTTAGGGAGGCTGAGACAGGAGAATCACGAGTTCAAAGCCAGCCTCAGCAGTGGCGAGGTGCTAAGCAACTCAATGAGACCCTGTCTCTACATAAAACACAAAATAGGGCTGGGAATGTGGTCCAGTGGTCGAGTACCCCTGAGTTCAATCCCCTGCACCAAAAAAAAAAAAAAAGAATCTTAGATGTGGAGTACATTTGTAGTCATTTTCATAGTTGGCATGATTGGTCAAGATGCTAATATTGGTACCCATTTTTGGATATCTTGAAGTGAATGATAGTCTCATAATCATTAAATTATGATTCCAATTGAATATAAATATATAATAGTAGTGGCCATGTTTCTCTCTCTCTCTCTATATATATATATTTTTTTTTTTTTTTTTTGGTACTGGAGATTGAACTCAGGGGTACTCGACCACCGAGCCACATCCCCAGCCCTATTTTGTGTTTTAGTAGAAACAGGGTCTCACTGAGTTGTTTAGCGCCTCGCTGTTGCTGAGGCTGGCTTTGAACTTGCGATTCTCCTGTCTCAGCCTCCCAAAGTGCTGGGATTACAGGCTTGCGCCACCGCGCCCAGCTAATATTTTTAAATTTCCATTGATGATAGGCCAATGACCATGCATTATTATTAAGCAGTTCCTACAAGGTACTCTTTGCCTACTCCACATTATTAATTCAGCTCATTATGGCATCTCTCCTAACCATGTCTTTACTTTACTTGGGAGCTAGATCGGTCTACCTGAGTGTTTATTACTAAAGTTGTTTCTAGTCCAACTCCTAAATCTCCTTCACTAGAGGCTTGGTGAAACTCTTCTTTTTCCATGGGTTACAGTGACTTGGAGGTGTTCATCACTTCCTCTTTGTAATTTTTTTTTAAATTTTTTACATTTGTTCTAATTAGTTATACATGGTGGTAAAATGCATTTTGACACATTGTACACAAATGGTAATTTTAAAATTCTTTCACTGTTTTCTATGCCAGTTGCCTTTACTCTTCCTCAGGAATCAAGGAACAAGGTCAAGCTCTAGGCATGTTGCTGCCACCTAGAAAATGAACAGCATGGCATTGGGCCTATTTCGAACCCAGTTCACTATTTTCAACTGAAAGAGAAAAGATAGGAATTACCCATAACAAAATATTCAAAATATGGGCCCCAAAGATGTAGCGTGAGTTTGGTGTTGATCCCTGGCCTCTTCCTTCTTTCAGCCGAAGGTAGTAAACCCCTTGATTGGCCTCCTGGGTGAATATGGAGGAGACAGTGACTATGAGGAAGAAGAGGAGGAGGAACAGACCCCTTCTCTACAGACCCGCCCAGCACAGCCCCAGCCACGGGAACTGCTGACCAAGAAAGAGAATGAAGAAGACAAACTTACTGACTGGAATAAACTGGCTTGTCTGCTCTGCAGAAGACAGTTTCCCAATAAAGAAGTTCTAATCAAACACCAGCAGCTGTCGGACCTGCACAAGGTATTAAAGGAAGGGGCCATGACTTTTCAAGTTTTTTTGATTCTTTGCATTGATGGGTATTACAGAGAATAAAGAAGCTTGTACTCTCCTTCCTTAGCCTAAATCATCCCCAGTTCCTATCATCCAGTCAGGTCAGTTCAAGAATTAATTATCAGCCAGGCGCGGTGGTGCACCCCTGTAATCCTAGCACTTTGGGAGGCCGAGACAGGAGAATTGCGAGTTCAAAGCCAGCCTCAGCAACGGCGAGGTGCTAAGCAATGCAGTGAGACCCTGTCTCTAAACAAAACACAAAATAGGGCTGGGGATGTGGCTCAGTGGTTGAGTGCCCCTGAGTCCAATCCCCAGTACCAAAAAAAACACGAAAGAATTATCTTCTACATTTTGTTTAGGTGAACTAATGCATAGTTCACAGCTATGCATTAAGGCTGTGCCTTCTAACAGTTGACCTCAGATAAGCCTATTTTCTTCTTTGACACTTCACCTGGTTCTATCTAGCTGTGATGGTGTGCAGTTTTCCCCAAAAGTGAGTCAGATTCTGCCATCTCCTCATGTACTGACTATTATTTATTATAAGCCACAACAAAGCAGCTATTTAGAGGGTGTTAATCTTACATACATTGATCCTCTTCTGCAGTCTTTGCATTTATTTATACTTACTAAGAAGCAGCCAAATTATAAACAAAGCCTAGATAAACACGTGTTCTCAGAGTAATTTCTTTCATATTTCTTTTCTGGCAGACATTGTAAGATGATATGTGAAGGGAATGGATTTATGTTTTCTCTCAACATAAAACCTAGAATAATACATAGTTGAAAGCTGAGAAGGTCTTCTTTTGGTTTAAGTATACCAACCCTCTTTTCCCAGCCTGCCTCTATGAAGGCTATGCAAAGCTCTTAGGACTCTGAGATGCTCCTCCTGACAATCCCCAGAACACACTACCTTACAAGTCCCTTTGACCTTCTGGAATTCTGTGTCATCATATTGACACATTTGAATTTCACCTGTCTGTTGAAAAGGCCAATAAGTGGGAAAAGAGATGAAAAGTGGTGGTCAGGACAGAGGAGCCATAGGTGTGATGAGTCCACAAACTAAACTAGCCCTAAGACAGTGGACTGAATTACTTTTCTTTTTCTTTGAGTCATGCAGTACAAAGAACCACCTGTCCATGCAAGAACTGTTTTGAACTCCTGGCAATTCATATATATGCCTGCATTCTCATGTAGTGGAGCTGTGCTTGAGAAATATGGGGGTTTTATAACAGTCCATTTGTTCCTTCGGGACCCTAGTGCTCCTTTTCATGTTTCTCTGGACCCTTGAAAGAGTGACTAGTGTCTAGAGATAATAGATGGTAGAGGTGGTAGGCAATGTGTGTGGGCATGGAGTTTTCTTCACTGGGATCCCCCCTCCCATTAATTTTCAGTTGAGTTGAAGACAAAAACCAAATTTGTCTTCCACATCTTGGAGTAAGGTAGAATGACATTCCCTCATGTGTCACTCCATCTAACCAACAATCTTGCATTAGAATCTGGGTTCCCCATTGATGAAAGCAAGGCAAGACTGGGTACAACATGTTGCTTGCATGGTGGTCATTTAGAAGAATCACCAATCAGAAGAGGTACAAACCTAAAACAGATACTAGGAAAGGCCTAGAGGCATTTGTAGGACCATTTTTTCCAAGACCTATATTCTTAGATTTCCTTCTTTTCTCAGCAAAACCTAGAAATACACCGGAAGATAAAACAGTCTGAGCAGGAGCTAGCCTACCTGGAGAGGAGAGAACGTGAGGTAAACTTTGGTGACCTATTACCTTGACCCCAAATCTTTTTGTTCCCTGGTATAGACTTTATAGGTTATACTGATCCTTCCTTAAGAAGACAGAGAACAAAGAGGCCCCAAAACACAATGTATATTTTGATTAAAACTGATTAAATTCTAAATTAAAATGGATGTATTTTGTTGTTTTTAAACTATACCTCAATAAAGGGTTTTTTTCTCTCTTTTTAAGATGGTGTTAGGTTCTCCATATAGGTCAATAAATAGTACTCTTCTTTCTTGCCCAAATTTTAAATCAATTGGGAAAATGAAGGAGTGTTAGCACTGTTAAAATAGAATTTTTTACTGTTATAATTCTAAGTTGTAGGAAGTAGTTTAGTATTAGAGCCACTTAGACTTGCTATCTAGACCACACAATTAGGTAGCCACATGACCCCAGGTATAGGTTCTGTCAGATCAAGGAAAGTCTTATGTGGTAGTTAAGAAGTCTATGGAGAGGGGTTGAGGTTGTGGCTCAGTGGCAGAGCACTTGCCTCACACATGTGAGGCATGGGGTTTGATCCTCAGCACCACATAAAAATAAGTAAACAAAATAAAGACACTGTGTCCATGTATAACTAAAGAAATATTTAAAAAAAAAAAAAAAAAAGAAGAAGTAGAAAAAGAAGTCTATGGAGAGACCTCTGGGAGATTATCTGCTTCTTGGAAGGGGAAAAGACAGCTGAGCCAAGCTGTCTTCTTTATGTTTTCTCTCAACATAAAACCTAGAATAAGCCGGGCACAGTGGCGCAAGCTGGTAATCCGAGCACTTAGGGAGGCTGAGACAGGAGAAAATTGCGAGTTCAAAGCCAGCCTCAGCAATGACGAGGCGTTAAGCAACTCAGTGAGACCCTGTCTCTACATAAAACACAAAATAGGGCTGGGGATGTGGCTCAGTGGTTGAGTGCCCCTGAATTCAATGTCCAGTACCAAACAAAACAAAACCTAGAATAATACATAGTTGAAAGCTGAGGTCTTCTTTTGGTATAAGTATACCAACCCACTTTTCCCAGCCTTTTGCCAGTTAATTCTTTTCAAATTTACTAGCCAAATAAGTCACTGTATTCACTAGAAGAGTGTGAAGGAGTTACCAGTTGAGCAATCTTCACATTAAAAGAAGTATTAGAGGGGTTGGGATTGTAGCTCAGTGGTAGAGCGCTTGCCTCACATGCGTGGGGCCCTGGTTTCGATCCTCAGCACCACATACAAAGCAATAAAATAAAGACATTGTGTCCATCTACAACTAAAAAATATATTTAAAAAAGTATTAGAGCCAAGTGTGGTGGCATATGCCTGTAGTCCTAGCACTTGGGAGACTAAGGCAGGATGATCACTTGAGCCCAGCCTGGGCAGCATAGCAAGCCCCCTTTCAGAGAAAGAAAAAAAGAGATATCAAGTTCTTTCCTCCCAACTTCCTTAAGTGGAAATCTCAAGTCTGCTTTTCTGCTCACCTACAGGGACGGTTTAAAGAGAAGGGAAATGATCGCAGGGAAAAGCTCCAGTCTTTTGACTCACCAGAAAGAAAACGGATTAAATACTCCAGGGAAACTGACAGGTAAGACATACTCTTCATTCAGCCATGGCCTCAACACCTAATAGTAAAACTATCTTCTTCTTTTAAGTGTGGCACTGTTTTCTCTCAAAAAAGTGAGGCTATTAAAGACAAGTTTTATCTGAATTCCTTGAGCATGAGATCCACCTAGCCTTTTGACTGCATATGTTTACACCAGAAATATGTACATTTACATGAAAGATTGGCTGGCTTCTTTAGCTGCTCAAAGCCAGGGCTGGAGTGGCTACAGTCAGGAACCCCTTTCCCTTCTATACCCCACCCCCACTCCAGTACAAATGTCATAGTCAGGCACCTGTAATCTCAGCAACTTAGCAAGACCCTGTCTCAAAATTTAAAAATACAAATAGTGGGGCTGGGGCTATAGCTCAGTGGTAGAGCGCTTGCCTAGCATGCGTGAGGCACTGGGTTCGATCCTCAGCACCACAAATAATAACAAATGAATAAAATAAAGATCCATCAACAACTAAAAAAATATTAAAAAAAAAAAATACAAATAGTTCCCAAGTTATAAGCCCAGAGTTACATGGAATCTGTTGATAATCCATTGTATACAGGTACTGTGTTAAGTACAGGTGTACTCAGGTAGACAACACGTAATTTCTTTGACAGTGTGACACAGAATAGAGAAGGCTTAGGTGATGGTATGTCGAGGAAGGCATCTCACTTAGAATAAGATATAGCAGGGTTGAAAACGTTCATTCTACATTTGAGGAGTTACAAGTAGTTTGATGAAGCTAACCATTGGGGTTGTGTTGTTGAGTGATAAAAAATAAGGCATATACAACAGATAAAGGCCAATTCATGAAGTTTGTACTCCTTAAACACCATGAACATTAAGATTTTTTTTCCTTAAAGGCAGTAGGAAAGCGAGATGTGGTGCACACCTGTAATCCCAATGACTTGGGAGGCTAAAGCAAAAGGGTCACAAGTTTAAGGTCAGCCTGGGCAACTTAGCCAGACCCTATCTCGAAATAAAAAATAAAAGGAGCCGGGCGCGGTGGCTCAAGCCTGTAATCCCAGCACTTAGGGAGGCTGAGACAGGAGAATCGCGAGTTCAAAGCCAGCCTCAGCAATGGCGTG
>PVHX01008432.1:41994-56906 GCA_004024805.1 Geosciurus inauris | reverse complement strand
TTGCTGAGGCTGGCTTTGAACTCGCGATTCTCCTGTCTCAGCCTCCCTAAGTGCTGGGATTACAGGCTTGAGCCACCGCGCCCGGCTCTACCTGACCCATTTTTACAAAGACAATTTTTTTTAAGATTATTTCTTTTCCCAGACAGGGCAATGTTATGGCATTTGTTAATAATAACTATTATATATCAATTTAACTTCTTTTAAGCATATGGAATATACTTGTTCAAAATGAATATAACAGCCAGAAAGTGCTTCGTTTTCTGAGACAGAATGGGTTTCAGGGCTACAGGTATAAATCTCTAGAAATCCCCTACGGTCAGAAGAAGGCCTCCAGGGTTGATAAACTGGAGGGTTAAATAAATTGCATGGCTTGTATTCCTTTATAGCAGATAAAGTTCTCCTTTTCTTTCTTTTAAATCAAAAGTGCCCAAGGACCCTAAGAACAAACATGATTTGCTTGGAATGCTGTAGATCTACAGATTTTGGCAGGAGCCCACTAGGCTTTGTGTGAGTGCTCCAGAGGAATATTGACTTTTAAAAATGTTTTTTTTTTAGTTGTTGATGGACCTTTATTTTATTCATATGTGGTGCTGAGAATCAAACCCAGTGTTTCATGCATGTGGGGCAAGCACTCTACCATTGAGCCACAACCCCAGCCCAGGAATGCTGACTTCTAATTTAATTCTTTTTTTTTTTTTTTGGTACTGGGGATTGAACTCAGGGTCACTCAACCACTGAGCCACATCCCCAGCCCTATTTTCTGTGTTTTAAGTAGAGACAGGGTCTCACTGAGTTACTTAGCACCTCACCGTTGCTGAGGCTGGCTTTGAACTCATGATCCTCCTGTCTCAGCCTCCCAAAGTGCTGGGATTACAAGCGTGAGCCACCACACCCGGCTTAATTTAATTCTTTTACTTCAAAAATCTGCCTACCACTTGAAAGTGATAAATAAGTCCTTTGAAAGTCCATCAAGCTTGAATCTAAAATAGTAACATTAATTATGATGTTTAAATCTCTAGAAACATATATTAACATATATTTAGCATGTAACAAATACATATTAATTATAACTAATGGTTTTTTTTGTTTTTTTTTTTTGATATTGGAGATTGAACTCAGGGGCACTTGACCACCAAGCCACATCCCTAGCCCTATTTTTTTTTTTTTAATTGTTGATGGACACAATGTCTTTATTTTATTGCTTTGTATATGGTCCTGAGGATCGAACCCAGGGCCTCACGCATGCAAGGCAAGCGCTCTACCGCTGAGCTACGATCCCAGCCCCCCTAGCCCTATTTTTGTGTTTTATGTAGAGATAGGGACTCACTCAGTTATAACTAATGTTTATGTGTATGCATATATTCATATGTTTGTATATGTGTATCTGTCTATATAAATTAGACACCTATGCCAAAAACCAGTATGTTTACATCAACTTGATATTCTGGAGAAATGACCTGTTACTATGATAGGAAATACCCTGTTGATAAAATAATTTACAGGCAGAATTTGGAAGCCTCTTTAATGGGCAAAAACTGAGTGCCGTCTGGTGATGAGTGACCTAAATCTACCATCCCTTTGACCTAGGAGACCCAAGACCAGGAAGAATGTCTATATTTTTATTAAGCATGTAACACTCTATCTTAACTAGGCTGTTTAAAGCAATTCATGATAAATCTCTTCCTACAGAGGAATTTTAAAAAAAAAGGCTTTAGATTTAAAAATCAGGAAGATGGCCAGTACTTACAGGCACTTTGCTAGGAGTGCAGAAACTCAAGATCCATTTTTGGCCTTGGCATTAAGTAGCTCTATGGATTGGACAAGGCGCACAACCCCTCATCTCAAAATGAAAGAACTATACAGAAGAGCTTTAGAAGCCTCTCAGTTGGGGGCTGGGATTGTGGCGCAGTGGTAGCGTGCTCGCCTAGCACGCGTGAAGCACTGGGTTCGATCCTCAGCACCACATAAAAATAAAATAAAGATATTCTGTCCACCTACAACTAATAAATAAATAAATAAATAAATAAATAAATAAAAGAAGCCTCTCAGTTGGAATCTGGAATCTCTATGAGTCCAGGTAAATGAGTTGAATAACCTCACACCTACAGCAGGAAGTCTTATAAGTCCAGATACCCAGAAAATTAAAGTGAATCAGATGTAACAGAATATGTATTATAGTTGGATTAGTTATATTGATGTGTCATACATTAACTAGATTTTTATTGGAAGTAGAGACAGGTGTGCTTGTCTTTGTATCTTGCTGTTGTCTGACAGATATCAGTGTAATGACCTCCAGCATTCTAGTTTGAATTTAATTTCCCCACCAAGACACACAGTTTGTGTCTTTCCCTTTCATTTTACATGGCTTTATTTTTGCCCTCTCTTTCTCTATGACCAAGTTTTATATTTACTGTCATGGGCACCTCTCTTCTATGACATTTATAAAAGGTTGCCATTCAGCCTTATGAAAAAAAAAAAATTAAAACCCATGACTTTCCTCTGCTTGCTACATAGTTCTTTTGTCCAGGAGAACTTCTGCAGACCAGTACATAACAGAAACAGAAGGGAACCTTGTAGAGGCTCAGCTATAGTTTCCTGCTCCCTCTGGTTAGGGCCACACATTCTGTATCACCTTTAGCATGTAGGCAGGACATACCGGAGCAGCTAGCATTGTTCAGGTCTTCTCTGCCGGACTTTGGGATTGAAAGATGCAAACAAGCAACTATCATAATTGCAATCAGGAGCTGGTTTTCCCAGCACGTAGAGCACATAATTTCTATTTGCTCAGCCTTAAGAAGCCTTCCCAGTGAGACCCTGTCTCTACATAAAACACAAAAAATAGGGCTGGGGGTGTGGCTCAGTGGTCGAGTGCCCCTGAGTTCAATCCCCAGTACCAAAAAAAAAAAAAAAGAAAGCCTTCCTTGTCAGCACACCTGCAGCAGACATGATTTAAGGCTTGGCTTGGTACAGCAAAAGGAGAGGGAAGTGAAAACCTCATGAAATTCCCAAGACACCCTTTACTCAGTCTTTTTCTCCAGAAGCTTTTCCATCCTGAGGCTTTTTAAGGATGGGGAAGTTTCTCAGAGTCTGCATGGTTGGACTTTTAGAAATACAGTACATCATTTGCATTTCTCTCTAGTGTGGGTTTGTTCTAATTCTAGTAAAAGTAACATTATGGAGCAAGACAAATGGGATTTAAAAAGGAAATGACCCAAACAGAAGAAATCAGGACAAAATCTGGCTTGTTGAAAACCCTTCCATCCCAGTAAATGGAACCCTCTGGTGCATAGTGTCAGGTGGGGCAGATTGCCCCCTGGGGACCAAGCATAGCAATGACCTAAATCATTCACAACTGTGAACAAGCTCCTGCACTCTTCAAAGTCTCTTCCCTGCACTGGACTGAAATGCTGCCTGAGGACTCAAGAGGCCTCATTTCTATAGGAAAGTTCACCCTATATCATAGCTTGGTAGACTTTTTTAATACTTCAAATTTCATGAACTAAGATTGGTTTGTTTAGGAACCAACTGATGAGACTCTCCTAGTGTGCCTGCTCTGTATTCCCAGAAGGCTTACTTTTCTCCAGGCAATTCAGACAGAAAGAAGTAGTCTATGTTCCCCTCTGCTACATGGTCAGAGAATGGTGCCAGTGACCAGTACTATCTGAGAAATGTACCGACACCTCCTCAATTCAGTGATCACCTATTGCACACATGAAGGTACAGAAAACCTCAACAGCTTTTTTGGTATTTGCTGCCTTTAAAGAGGCTGAAAGATTTCTTTATTTTGGCTGGAATGGAACACATTTGTATGCCTTTTGACCTGGACAACCAGTCTTTTTCTTGGGTCCCATTCTGCTCTGTTTCAGCAGCAACCACATTTCCATGGTGCAAGGATGCTGACCTGAATCCTAACGGCCTTCCCTCTCCACGCTCTGGCTTCAGGTGCCAGACATTCCAGAGCCTGCTACTAGGGCCAATGGAGGCCTCTTTCCCATCCCCACCCTAGGACTTGGGGCAAGAATAGTAAAGAGGTACTCAGGCAGGGTAACTGGGAAGGCAGGGTAACATGCATGGGAAGAGAAGCAGACTAGCATTTCTATGTTGTGCCCCCTCTACTATACAAATATAGGCTAGGCCTAGAATCCACAATGTATTATTTTTTGGAGGTGGGGTGGGTACTGGGGATTGAACTCAGGGGTGCTTTACCATCAATCTATATCCCCAGCCCTAAATTTTTTATTTTGACACAGGGTCTCACTAAATTGCTAAGCTGGCCTTAACCTTTCGAGTTGCTGGAATTACAAGCATGTGCCACTATACAATGCCACAATGTATTCTTGTCTGAAAAACCTTTTAGAATGTTTGTTTTTATTTTATAGACCTTTAAAGCCCAAAAGGTGAGTAAATACTTCTAGAACCCTAAAGCTCCTGTGGGTGATATGAAAGCAGCCTGCTTCATCCTGTTTGTGGTTGCTGTGGGTCAAGGTGTAGGAAAAGGCCTCAGTGCTCTATGCCCTGTGCCTCAGCCAGTGTCTAGCAAGGTACTCCTTAAAGAGATGGCAATAGTGATTGGCACCACCCAGATTTGCAGGTAGGCACTGATCAGGACTTCCTAAAGTCTCATATACCTTTAGAGGTCCAGAAACCAGAGTGGAGCTTCTCTCCATTAGAGAAAATCTCACCCGAATTTATTGGGAATTTGCAAAAGTACTTGTTCAAACTAGGGGCAATAGAAATAAAGCCAAAAGAACAACAAAACATTCTGCAAGGAAGCCATCCCACACTGAAAGGACAGCTTATCACTGAACTGAAATTCTCTGCATGTTAGAAAGTTAGAATGATAATTAGTTAATCAAGCGATTACAAAGGATTTCTTTTGAGGTATACTACAGCATATGGCTACTTCAAGAATGGCTTGGTATTATCAGAAAGGACAGTCCTCTCCTTCAAAGGTTAGAGTCAGGAGCCAAGTATTTTGGAGTTCGAAAGAACACACAATTATGTTAAAACTTCGCATTTTAGGGCTGAGGTTGTGGCTCAGTGGCAGAGTGCTTTCCTCACACGTGTGAGGCACTGGGTTTGATCCTCAGCATTACATAAAAATAAGTAAACAAAATACATTGTGTCTATGTATAAATAAAAGATATTTAAAAAGAAGCCCGGCGTGGTGGCTTACGCTTGTAGTCCCAGCACTTTGGGAGGTGGAGACAGGAGAATCGTGAGTTCAAAGCCAGCCTCAGCAACGGCGAGGCGCTAAGCAACTTGGTGAGACCCTGTCTCTACATAAAACACAAAATAGGGCTGGGGATGTGGCTCAGTGGTTGAGTGCCCCTGAGTTCAATCCCTAGTACCAAAAAGAAAAAAAGAAAAAACTTCATATTTTAGAGGAAAAGGTTCTCCCATGTCCTCAGTCCGGAGAGTTACTATAGGGCTGAGTTGGAACTGTCTTTGGGTTTCCAGGGTGCTTGACTCAGGGTTATAAATTCAGTAAAGTTGTTTTTTTGTTTTCATGTGTGAGATAGTCTCCCTGTGTTGCCTAGCCTGCCTTGAACTCCTGGGCTCAAGTGATCCTCCCTCCTCAGCCTCCAGAATGCTGAGACTACAGGCAGGAGTGACTACGCCCAGCTAAATTTGATACATTTTTTAAAAAAATTACTAACCATCTGAAGTGGAATGGAAATTTAGTCTCTAAGGAAACATTTGTAAAGTGCCTGTTGTTATGTTGTCTTGATGTCAAAGCTTTGTGAATAGAGAAAGTTTTAGAGAAACTTGTCTTTAGTTAGAGGAGTCAGAGGGATGAATAATCTTGCCATGGTGGCACAATAATCTTGTATGGTGGCACATGCCTGTAATCCCAGCAGCTTGGGAGGCTGAGACAAGAGGATTGCGAGTCTGAAGTCAGTCTCAGCAATTTAGAGAGGTCCTAGGTGACCATGTCTCTAAACAAAATATAAAAAAAGGGCTGGGGATGTGGCTCAGTGGTTGAATACCCAAGTTCAATCCCCGATACTAAAAAAAAAGACACACTCAAAAACAAAAGAAAAAGATACATTCCTTTTCAGTGGCTTTGTTAAAAGATGGTAAGAAGTCTAAAAGTAAACAGAAGTAAACAGAAGAACCTGCTACAAATAAAGTCTCCAGGACTGTTATGGACCATCATGATAGTATTCTATAGTGTTTACCTTTTTGTGGGAAATGTGAACACAGTGGCCTTTGACAGCTTTTCTACTTTCATGGGAAACTGAATTAAAGTATAAATAACAAGGTTTTCTCCCACCCTACTTATTTTTTAATTTTTTTTTAGTTATACATGGATAGTGTCTTTATTTTGTTTACTTATTTTTATGTGGTGCTGATGATCAAACCCAATGCCTCACACATGCAAGGCAAGCGCTCTACCACTGAGCCTCAACCTCAGGCCCCACCCTACTTATTAAAGAACTCTGCCTAGCTAGAATCTTAAAAAGAAAAAAAGAAAAAAAGTGAGAAGCCAAGGGACCTGAACCCAATGTCTAGAGTTAGAAATTTTCATTTCTAGGTTGGGCTCTTGGAATTGCTTTGAAGGTTTCATCTCAGTCCATGTTGATCAGTTTTTCTCACTTATTAAAGGATAACTAGACCAACATGTTATTAAACTACCATGTTGGAAAAGTGTTTTATTTATCTAGAGATCATAATTCCAAGGTAAGACCTATAAAGAATTCAATAGCTTTAATTAAAAAGCTGATTTCAAGTAACCCTCATCTTACAGGGGCTCTATAAATATTCAGATCTAATCCACATTACATAGAAATTCAGAAAGGCTCTTAAATTTCAAGGTTGAGAGAAAGTGTGATGTTAATAACGCTGCTCTTCAGGAAGTTGTTACTAGTTCATGCCAGCTCCATGAGGCCCATGAGAGAAACAAGTTTCCCTAAGAAACTTTAGAGTTAATCAAGTTCAATATAGCCTGAAGGTAAGTTCCTCTTTCATTAGTCCTTCTCAGTTCACTACATTAAGAGACCCACAGTCTCGGCCTTTCTTGCTTCCTCCTATTCCAAATGTAAGGGTTGAAATGTGTTTGTATATTTATTGCCATGGAGTTTGGCATATAGGGTATTTTTTGGTCCCTGCTAACCTGGCATATGGGCCAAATGTCATTAATCTTGGCTTTACCAGTGTGTACAAGTTGCTCATAAACCAAATCAAGATGTGAACAACAGCTGGATCCTTATTTTTAAAGGAGTCACATGATTCCAAGGGGGAAAATCAGCTTCCAGGTCTTCAGCTCACATTGGATTTGGTCTGTGGTTTCCCAATATGGTGCCAGCAGCTGCATGATCACTAGGGTTGGAGCTAGATACACAGGTAAACAGGCAATCACATGCCCACAGTGTGATCTCAATGTTGGGAAACTCAGACTTGGCTGAAGGACCTTGTCCTTAGAGTGTGGGGCTGTCAGTGGCTGATATGATTCAGCAGTAAGTAAATTCTGATCTGAATTTCAAAACAATTGGGCATTTGCCCAAGGGGGCATCTGAACTGCACATCTTCTACTTACCAAAGATGGAGCAGTCATCAGAGCAGCTTGATCCCTGAACCAATTCCAACAGATTACAATTAGATTTCTTACTAACTCAAAGAAAATCATTTTGGAAAAGTTGCCACCTTCAAAGGCACTATAATTGCCCTCAGTGAATACAACAGGGGTTTTGCACACCTTTATTTAGGCATCCACCTGTGCTGCTCAGTCTCTGCTCCCACCTCCACTCCATACTAGGGATTGAACCCGGGGCCTTTTGTATACTAGACAAGTCCTCTTCCACTGAGCTATATCTCCAGCCCTTTTTTGAGACAAAGTCTCCCTAAATTGCCAAGGCTGGCCTAGAACTTGGATCCTCCTGCCTCAGCTTCCAGAGTAGTGGGGATTACAGACCCCATGAGTCACTATGTCTGGCTCAACCTTTTAAAAAAAAAATTTACCTATCATTCCCACTTTGTCTCAGCTTATACATTCTGGCTTCTGGATCTGGTGAACAGGTTTGAGTCAAGGGCCTAGCCTTCATTCCAGTCCCAGTTTGGCAGTGGGAAAAGCAATCAACTATATAATTGGAAGACATTATTAATAGGTAGATCAGAGTAAATCTTTTTTTTTTTTCTGGGTCACTTAAGGACAGTTCCCATCAACTCTTGAAAAAGTTTATTCTGCTGAAGGACTTTGCACAGAGCTTAATAAGATATTAACACAGAGTCTAATAGAAACTTAAAAGTCATTCACAGTTTTTCCCATTCTTTGTAGAAGTACTTCACTAAGCAAATGTCACCTTGAACATCTGGAATTTTTTTTTTTTTTTAATTTTCTTTTTAGTTGGATGGATACAATGTATTTTATTGCTTTGTACATGGTGCTGAGGATCAAACCCAGGGCCTCACACATGCGAGGCAAGCGCTCTACCACTGAGCTACAATCCCAGCCCCTGGAATTGTTTTTTTAAAAAAATCTAGTGATAACTGAAGGGTTATGGAAAATAATATTCCTACAATAATGACTTGCTCTCAGATTCACCATTCAATTATGAACTCCCTTAGTGCATTTAATCACTTATTTGTTCAAGTTTGTCTATTTGAAACAAGCTTTGTTTTTTTCTCTTAAAGCAGGAGGATAGCAAGTTCAAGTCCAGCTTCAGCAGCTTAGCAAGACCTTCAACTTAGTGAGACCTTGTCTCAAAATAAAAAGGGCTGAGGATGTAGCTCAGTAGTAAAGCACCCTGGGTTCAATCCCTGTACCAAAACAATAAAAAAATTAAAGTATAACATTCAGGAATATTTAGCTATTGCCACTTGCTCACCCCAGATTCCCTTCTCCTTTCACAAAAGAAAAGTTAGGTACTCAAATGAAGGGGATTCTTCAGGGGAAGAATTTATCTCTATTTTGCTATAAAGACATTGAGATGGAGGTGTAGGGTCTGAGGGAGGGTGTCTACTCCAAAGTGTTAAGCCCTTCCTGAGAAGCCTGAAAAGCAAAGCAGTTAAGTCCAAACTCTGGGCCTAAATTCCAACTCTTGACACTTACTAGTCACATGACAATGGCTTTAAGCTGTTTGCTCCTGTATAAGTGACAATGTACTGATACAAGAATTCAACACAATGCCTGGAACATAACGAATATTTAACAGATCAGTGCTACTGTTGTTATTACTGCCCTAAGAGATTTTACTCCTGAGGTAAGGTTATTCTCTTGGCAAACGTTACTTTTGTTCTCCAGCTCTTAATAGGTTTTCTCCCTTTGGCTAAAAAAATGTAGTTGTTTCATTTCTATGCCTAACTTACAGCTGTTAGCTTAGCCAAGGTGAAAGGTGGGTGCGTGTACACCAACGTAATAGTTTCAAATTTTTTGTTTTTCAATTCTTTTTTTTTTTTTTTAGTACTGGAGATTGAACTCAGGAGCACTTGACCCCTGAGCCACATCCCCAGCCCTGTTTTGTTTTATGTAGAGACAGGATCTCACCGAGTTGCTTAGTGCCTTGCTGTTGCTGAGGCTGGCTTTGAACTCGCGATTCTCCTGTCTCAGCCTCCCAATCAATTCTTTTTTTCTCTTATAGTTGTAGATCAACAGAATGCCTTTATTTATTTATTTTTATGTGGTGCTGAGGATCGAACCTAGTGCCTCACACATACTAGGCAAGAGCTTTGCCACTGAGCTACAGCCTCAGCCCTAGATACCAATTTGAATTTCAGAAATAATCTACCAAAAAAAACCCCTTATGCTAGACTTATTTTACATTGGGGAAATTCTAGGATAAGCTACAATTTATTATTTATTGAATGTTGACATCTTTATAACTCTAAAATTAATTTCCTTAATATGACCCTAGATAATGTTTAATTTGGATAAAGTACATATCATTTTGGACGAGATGGTGTTAAACGGCTGCATTGTGGAAACTAATAGGGCAAGAATTCTTGCCCCTCTACAAATTCTTGATAAGATGTCAGAAAGCTGAATAGAAGCCTCTGCCAGATAGCATCGATTTATAGGAAATGTGAACACCATTTGAAAAGAATCTGACCACCTATTACAAAATGGGGTACCCTTCCAAACAATATAAATAGGTATTTTCCACACTTCCTAAATGGAAAATAAAGCTATTTTAAAATATGTACAAAGAAAAATTTTAACTGAGACAAGTTTTATTTTCAGTAACTATGCATATTTTTCTCCACTTCTTCAAATTTTGTTGAGTACTTAAAGAAATTCAGGAATAGTAGGATGGTGGTGGGAAGAATATGTGGCAGATGTCTATTAGCCAATAAAACTTTCAAATTAACTTAAACACATGGCATTTTGATTAAAATAGTCTTCTGGATGTTCTTGTTTTCCTTAAAAAATCTTAATAAAATTTACTTTTTAATAAACTTTACTATAATACATACCTAAAGAAAATTGCAGAATTAAATTTTATTTTCCAGTTCCTAAAAGCCTTTGATTCCATTTTTTAGGGCACTTAGCAATTACAATGCTGTCATATAATTAGCTCTATATTGTTACTATCAGATAAAACATTAAAAGAGAGTCCTTAGAACTATCATTTATACCACATTTTAAAAGGGTTTTTCTTACAAATAAGCTTGTTAATGAAATTTACTGTAGTTCAAAGTTTAAAAATACAATGCAAAAGAATAGCTCTGCTCAGGTTGGCATGAAATGACTTCTTGTTCCTTTAGCTCTTCCTATAGAACAATGTCCTGTATCCCCAAAATCCTTTTGATATGCTTTCGCTACTGAGGCAACAGTGAAATATATGGAACTCTTTGTTAAAAGCATTTATATATACATGTAGGAGTGGGAGGACAGGTGCAATGGAGGAGTTGGAGATAAAATACCCTCCTATGTAATGTTTCAAGAGTTCTTCCAACTACAACACTCAGTTCTTCAGAGTAGGACATATATGAACATCCTATGTTCATCCTATGAACAACACAGTGCAGCACTGTGCTGTTCTCTTTTGTGTATGTGAGGAGGGATGAGGATGCTTTAAGTTCTTTATCCTTTTCTAAAAGTCTATGTACATATTTCAGTTTTCATCTACAAAGACCCAGAAATGTAGTCATTGTGGATTCCCAAGGCAAACCTGAGTTGCTCTGGACTCATTCAAGAAGGCAGAGGGAAAGTTTATGGAGTATGAGAACAATAAGCTGGAGATGTATAAAGACACAGCTTTGTATTAAGTTGCCAAGGTCTGAGGAAAGCCCATCTATGTCAATCTAAGTGCTTTGGAGATCTTTCTGAGACATATTAGTTGGGAAACACTGTCCTAGTTGGTAAGCACTTAATCAGCAGCACATTCAGGTAAGTGCTGAAACTGGTACACCAGAAGCAGCTAGGGAGTGGACAAAATTAATTTTTAGGTCACACCAAAATAGTAGTTGAAATACATCTTGGCACAGATTTTAGCACCTTGAAAGAATAATAAGCTTAAAAAATATTAGGTATGTATCACAGGAAAAAATACTGAAGAACTTATGGTGTATCTGGAGACCCCAGTAGATGATGCCTCACTCACAATACTTGACTCATTGAAAATAAACTGTAATGTGACTATTTTACTTACAGGCTGTGAAGTCATCTCACTTCAGTAAGATGCTTTCACTTTTCACACATAAAATACTTTAGTAAAACAGTTACTGATTTTATAAGACTCATCAATTTACCTATAGTAGCAACTTGCTAGACTAGGGCTCAGCAACCTTCTGTAAAAGGGCACAGAGTAAATATTTTAGGCTTTGTGAACCATATGGTCTATGCCAACTATACCACTCTTATGCTCAACCATAAGTAGTATATAAATGAATGAGTATGACCATGTTCTAATAAAACCTTATGCTGAAATTTAAATTTCATATAACTTTCATATCATGAAATACTAATTACTTTTTATTTTCTTCAACCAATTAAAAAATTTAAAACCACCCTCATATTTACATGGCTCTCAGGCCATGTAAACCATGGGTGGCAGGCCATAGTTTAATAACCCCTTTGCCAGGCCAGTATTAGTAAAAGCTGACAACTGATTGATACTTTAGAGATTTAAATAATGGCAATACTATACACATAAGCTGGATTTCGATTCTAACCCTAGTATAAAGGTTTAGTCTTGTATTCAAGAGTTTATTGAATAAACTACCACCACTACTTTTTAGACTGAAACAGGTTATACATTTAAGTATTGCTATTATACTTTAACTTTTAGACTCACAGGGATCTGTGAAGCTGACATTGAGATGAAATATTAAAATGTTGCCTCTGATTATACAATCACAATATTCTCATGCAGCAAATAAAAACAATATAGTTGGCCCTTCATATCCATTGGTTTCATATCTGTGGATTCAACCAACAGTGAGTGACATTATTAGGGGGATAGAAGTATGCCTGTACAAAACATGTAGACTGTTTTTCTTATCAATAACACGTTTACATCGCATTTACACTATATTGTTATTATAAGTAATCTACAGATGACTTAAAATATACAAGAGGAAGTGCACGTTATATACAAGCACTACATCATTTTATATAATAGATTTGAGCATGCTCAGATTTTTGGTATCCATGAGGTGTCCTGCAACCAATCCTCCGATGATACTGAAAGATGACTACCAAAATCATTGACTATAGAAGGAACTATCTCTTCTAATATAGAAAGGCAATATACTTTTTAAACAGGTAAATATTGTGTTATTTCAAACATGCTTTTAGTGTCTTAAATGCCTTTTGGAAGAATCAGGCCTGGTGACATTTCTTTCACCATTATGCACAGATATAACAACAGGATTATGGAAAATGGAAATACAGCCCCTTCTCTAAAACCAGGAAGTAGTTATATACTGGTTGTTTCTTATCATACTAACACAACATTTAAAAATCATTGATTTTGGATTTCCATATCACTGCAGATACATAGGTGAATAGCAGATCTGCTATTTAAAAATGTAACACAAATAACTGGCCATTTCTAGCTGAAGAATACTTTAAGACAACACAATAGGTAGGTCACAAATAGTGAATATTTCTTCCAGTCTTTCAATTTTTTTTTGGTACTGGAGATTGAACTCAGGGGCTCTTGACCACCGAGCCACATCCCCAGCCCTATTTTGTGTTTTATATAGACAGGGTCTCACTGAGTTGCTTAGCACCTCGCCCTTGCTGAGGCTGGCTTTGAACTTGCAATTCTCCTGTCTTGGTCTCCCTAAGTGCTGGGATTACAGGCTTGCGCCACCATGCCCGGCTTCAAGTTTAATAAGTATATTTACTATAGAAAACTTTTTTTTTTCCATGTAGTAATTTCAGAAAGCTAAATTTCAATGATTAAAAATGACAGTACCCAGTTAAGCTTTTAGGTCTGATGACTGAATTGAAATAGTCATGACACAGTTTTGTACGCTGCAAACATTTTAATGATTATTGTTGAGCATACATTTTGGAAATTTTTTACTTCAAACTGCAACAAGTTAAATAAATGTTTATAATATACAAAGAAAATACAACCAAACATAAAACTTGCTTTAAGTGTGCCTTGCACCTAAGACCAGTGTTCCCCCCCCCCAATATATCTTTATTTTTGAGCTGCACATACACACTTAAGAATTTGATCTTTATAGTATGGCATTTAAGAAATAAAAATATACTCCCACCTCAAAGAAATAAAAAGGTTGTGCATGATTATATGCCAAACAAAAAGAGAGAACACTAGAATACTCTGATAGTGCAGGCATCATTAAAAAGGAAAAGAAAAAGCTTGAGATGCTCATTAACTCTATGTTTTAAGGAGCAAGATTTTTGACCAAGTAGCTTAAAAGCCAGCAAAACGGATCAGTGATGGCAACTGTAGTGTATGGAGTATGAAATGACAAACTTTACACAAATACACTGTTAGAAATTTACCAGTGAACACTGAAGATCTGAGAAGCTGCTCTTTGGAACAGTCAAGTGGGACCACCTTATTCCAGTCACATAAGCCCTTGTAAAGCAATACAGTGTTCTGTGCTATATACTTGCTGGCTGAGTTGTTAAAGGATTGGTTTTATCATTAGCAGCTAACGAACTTATTCCACATGTTCTTAAAGCCTTAATGGTGGAAACAAAGGCGAATGTCATTAGCGTGGAGGATCATACACTTCTCTGCACACAAACACAAGAGGCTTCACTAGTATTTTTTAAAGTCTCTGATGTCTCCCATTGCACTTCAAAACTCAATTGAGATGAAAGCCTTTCTCCATTGTAGCAGCTAGCAAGCGCTCTCTCATGATCTCCTCTGAAGAATATTCAGGCAACTTAAGATAATGCACACATGTATTGACTGATGGATAGCTTGCATCAGTAGCATCAACCTACAGAAAGAAAGTGAAAATAACAGAAGATCATAGGCTTAAATATTATTTTCTTCCTTTCAACTCTAATACAACTAAATTCCATTTGAATCTCTCACTAGCTAGAGTTTTTGTACCTTGCGCACAACTGTGAGCCTGGGGTGCAGATTTGCCAGTCCACCTGGGGGCAAAGTTGAACAACCAGTGGTAAACTGCAGGAATGCTTTCCTTTCATCTGAAGACATGCCACACAAAACCCTCACGAATCTCAGGAAACCAGGGCTAAAAGAACAAAAGTATAGTTTTGTTGATTGCTAGCAGATATAAATGAAAAATACTATTTTATAAGCTAGCAATAATTTATCCCCACACACACCAAAAATCCACTTGTTAGAAGAATACTACTTGGGAGGCTGAGGTGGAGAATCACAAGGTCAAGGCCAGCTTTGACAACTTAATAAGACACTATCTCAAAGGGCTAGGAATAGGGGCTGGGATTGTAGCTCAGCGGTAGAGCGCTTGCCTTGCATGCGTGAGGCCCTGGGTTCGAGCCTCAGCACCAC
>PVHX01008432.1:0-41894 GCA_004024805.1 Geosciurus inauris | reverse complement strand
TTTTAAAACCTCAAAGATAGTCCCTCAAAGGCTGTCTTCTACTTATAAACCATAAGAAATGAAACACTGGCCAGGCGCGGTGGCGCACACCTGTAATCCCAGCACTTTGGGAGGCTGACAGGAGAATCATGAGTTCAAAGCCAGCCTCAGCAATGGCGAGGCGCTAAGCAACTCAGTGAAACCGTGTCTCTACATAAAACACAAAATAGGGCTGGGGATGTGGCTCAGTAGTTGAGTACCCCTGAGTTCAATCCCCAGTACCAAAAAAAAGAAGGAAAAAAAAAAAAAAAAAAAAAAAAAAAAAAAAAAAAAAAAGAAATGAAACACTGGTGGAATTAAAATTGTAACAAATCCAGCGTATCAGAAAAGCTTCAGGTGCACTTGCATAATCAATTCAAATAAGGCTAAATTTGTCAAAGGGGACTCGATATATTCCATTTGCATTCCAGTAAAATGAAAAGAACTAACTCTATATGCCAAAACATAAATTTCATAATCATATTGTTAAAAGAAATCAGACCATAAAGAATATAGACTACATAATTTTGTTTGCTAAAGTACAAAAGCAAGCCAAATTAATCAACAGCTAGTGACTTAATTACTAGAAGGGAATATGGTGGGAAAGAAGACTTGACATTTCTTAATGGGTACCAATTTCACAGGTATGCTCATGCTGTGAAAATTCTCAAAGCTGTATATACGTTTATGCCCTTCACTGTATATATATACACAATGCAGCCTAAGGTTTTACAATTTACACCATTTTTTTTGTTTTTGTTTTTGTTTTTTTTGTTTTTGGTACTGGGAATTGAACTCAGGGGCACTCGACTGCTAAGCCACATCCCCAGCCCTATTTTGTGTTTTATGTAGAGACAGGGTCTCACCGAGTTGCTTAGCGCCTCGCTGTTGCTGAGACTGGCTTTGAACTCGCGATTCTCCTGTCTCAGCCTCCCTAAGTGCTGGGATTACAGGCTTGAGCCACCGCGCCCGGCTACAATTTACACCATTTTTAAAATAATGAACAAATAAAGCACAATGAGAAAAGGAATTTTAATATCATTTATGATTCAACTATCTTCTAGTGTACTCTCAGCCTTTCTAATGGATATGCATCTTGGCATCCTCACTAATTTTTTGTTTATGAATATAATTTGTTCAGTTATAGTTCTTTAGTCAGTCTATCATTTGGTTTTTTGGATATAAACCATTTTGTAGATATTAGAAATTAACACATACCTGTCACGTGTATAGCCGAGCTTAGGTTCAGTGTAATTGATAATATCTTCTGCTGCCCAAGATGGTGATTGATTTCCACAAAGAATCATCTGGACTTCTTCATGGCTGAAGGAACTTAATTTCTCCATTGGAAAAACTTTGTTAAACCCATCTACATTATACATAAGTAAAAACACAAAAAACCCCAGCTCAGTTTCTAACTCATGATACCAAAATACCAAACGTCTCTCCTTTTTTGGTACTAGGAATTAAATCCAAGGGTAGTTTATCACTGATCTATATCACCAACCCCTTTTTATTTTTACTTTTTATTTTGAGACAGCGTCTCACTAAGTTGCTTAGGGCCTAAGTTGCTGAGGCTGGCCTCAGACTTGGCAATCCTCCTGCCCCAGTCCCTGGGATTACAGGAGTCCTCAACTGGGCCTGACCAAAATACCAAATTTAAAATCAAACATCCTATTGTCAACTGAATGGACAAAAGATGGAAAAAAATTCATGAACATTTGAAGAAATAAAGTGCTATGATTTTAAGAACAGAAATCTTTGTTTAATATCATAAATGTAGAAAGACTATTTACAGCCAAATTCTTTTAACTATCCATGTACGTGGCCAAAGCTGTGTTCACATTTTCAAAAGTGATTTAACTTCCATGGTTTAAATCATCCTCATTGTGTAATGTAGAATGTATGGGAGCTGATGTCTACTTAGAGATGGAAGAAATAAGCCAGGAACAGTAGCGCACACCGTTAATCCCTGCAGCTCAGAAGGCTGAGGCAGAAGGATCACAAGTTCAAAGCCAGCCTCAGCAACCTAATGAGATCCTGTCTCAAAAAACAACAAAAACAGGGTGAGGATGCGGCTCAGTGGTTAAGCAACCTTTGGTTCAATCTATGGTACCAAAAAGAAGAAGAAATGAGGGCCAAAAGTAGATCACCATTACTTCAGAGGAGCCAGCACGGTGTATTCTACAGTTTGAAAATGTTCCAGCCTATTCTGTGAACTCTATAGGATGTAATGATCTGGCTAAGAGACTACAGGAGAAGTTTAGTCATCTTGATTTTAATTTCAACTGTCTTAAAGTAAAAGGAAATAGATTATCATTCTTTAAAATTACCTCTGAGGGCTGGGGTTATGGCGCAGTGGTAACGTGCTTGCCTAGCATGCATGAGGCACTGGGTTCAATCCTCAGCACCACATAAAAATAAAATAAAGATATTCTGTCCACCTACAACTAAAAAAATAAATGTTTTAAAAAATAAAAAATAAAAAAATAAAATTACCTCTGAAGGCTTCCATCTGTTTCTGAATACCTGTATGCATACAAAAGTCAAACATCAAATCCACATATTCTTCTGCATTATCCATTGTTATCATCTGCAAAGGAAAATTTGCCAGTATTGTTAATATCTAGAACTATTTCAGTAACACCTAGTAAAACTGACCTTGTTAAGAGAACAGAACTATATTAAGAGCAAAATCTTTACCTCATCTTCACCACTTGGCTTGAGATCCACAGCTGTAAAGCCATATATTCTTGAAGAAGGGCAAAACTGGAAATTTAAACTGAGAGCGCAAAAAGGATTAGACATTCATCAACTGTGTTTAATTTTTATAATACTGCCGCCAAAACCACAAATGCCCCTAAACCATCAACAAAAATCAGTATACCAGTTTAGATATAAGGCCTGATTTATTTGTTTAGTCATGCTGAGGGTCAAACCCAGGGCCTTTTGCATGCTGGGCAAGAACTAAGCGACATGCCTAGCCCTTAATGCAAGATCCTATACTCAAAAACCAGTGGGCCAGCCAGGAGCAGTGGCACACACCTATAATAATCCCAGCAGCTTGGGAGACCGAGGCAGGAGGATCACAAGTTCAAAGCCAGCCTCGGCAACTTGGTGAGACCCTAAGCAATTTAGTGAGACCTTGTCTTAAAATAAATCATAAAATGAACTGGGGACGTGACTCAGTAGGTAATGCCCCTGGGTTCAATCCCCAGTACCAAACAAAACAAAACAAACAAAAAACCACTAGTGGGCCAACTATTCTCAAACCTCTCTGGCTTTGCAAAGATTGCATCAAACCATTATCTTTCCATATTTCACTTAGTCCTTATGGCACAAAATTAATGGACTAGAGTTTTTTTAATGAATTATGGCAGAAACATATTTATAAGACTATTTTTTTTTTCAGAAAGACTATTGCTTCACTAAAGCTATTCAAACTATATATACATATTTATAAATATATACATAAAAGTAATCCTCAAATATGCAGTAATATATCACTTAATGGTGGGGCTGCATTCTGAGAAATGTGTCATTAGGCAATTTTTTGTTGTATAAACATAGAATATAAAAACACAAACCTAGATGGTATAGCCTACTATACATCTAGGCTATAGAGCAGAGCCTATTAGTTCTAGGCTACAAACCTGGACATTACGTTACCATACTGAACATTGTAGGCAACTGTAATACAATGCTAAGTAGTGTATCTAAAGTAGAAAAGGTACAGTAAAAATATCAGGTAACAGAAATTTTCAGCTCCATTATAACTTTATAGGACCATGCTCATATACACAGTCCATCACTGGCTGAAACATTATTATTATGCAGCACATGACTGTGTAACCATTAATCCAACATAACTTCCCAATATTATCAGCAAACATTAAAAAGAAAAAATAAGCAAGGTGTAGTGGTGCACACCTCAAAGCCAGCCTCAGCAACTTAGCAAGGCTCTTTCTCAAAATAAAAAAGGGGTGGGGATATGGCTCAGTGGATAAGCAGCCCTGGGTTCAATTCCCAGTACCAAAAAATTAAAATAAAAAATTTTGTAGTCAACACCCAAACAGGAGAATATACTTGAAGATATGATCATTACATGTATGTAAGCTAAAAAAATTTTATGAAAAGCTCTGTAGCATCTGAGTTAGCAATAGAGCCTTTGGTAATAAAGACTTACATACCAACCAAAGTATTTTTAAGGTAATGCGTTTTTCAAAATAATGTTGGCTTTAGACTTTTTGTATAAGATACACAAACTTAATACATCTGAAAAAAATCAGATAATTGATAGATATAGTGGTAAACACCTGTAATCCCAGCTACACAGGAGGCTGAGGCAGGAGGATTACAAATTGAAGGCCTGTCTCAGCAAATTAGAGAGAGACTGTCTCAAATTTTTAAACAAGGGCTGGGGATATAGCTCAATAGTAGAGCACCCTTGGGTTCAGTCCCCAGTACCACAAAAGAAAGAGAAAAAAGATAATTTTCCAGAGGTTCGATAATTAACAAACTATATTCTGAATATTATCTATATGTCAAAAATAAATCAAAGACTCAAATTGATAATCAGTATTTCCTATAGCATATTACTATTTTTGACACTGTTTACTCATATACTATAAATCAAAGGGGACAGAAAAACAGAAGCTTTAGAGCTTATTCATTCATTAGACTGAAGAATGTGACATAAAGCTTACCCTAAATCTTCTATGCTAAGTGGAGGCCCAGAACCTGCTGGATTCTTCAGCACTAGTTCCTGTAATTTTGTGTTCTTCTCATCTTCAGATAGACCTTTGTTGCTTAAAATCTGGCGTCTCTTGATAGCAAGGTCTTTAATTTCTTTTAAAAATCTGGCTCTGTGTGGATTTACTAGTTCAAAGTCTTCCCAAGTCAAAATTCCATTAAACCAAGCTGGGGGTTTGGGCTTAGGGGGATCAAGAATAAATTCTGATTTTGAATCCTCTTCAAAGCTTCCTACTGAGAGTGAATCATGACCTTCTTCTGTGGATGCTTCAGACTGACTTTCAGTACAGTGTAAGTCTCTATCACCTCGTGACTCATAAATCAGTTTACTCATATTGCTTTTAATGTCACCCATACACATAAGTTTAAAGAAAGGTTTAGAAATAGGTAAGTCCACAAGTCTGTTGTCTTGAATGCATTTGGCCAAGAAAATTCCAAGGAAATGAAAGAGTTTCGTGATCCTTTCAAGTTCATCACTATCTTGTGGAAATGGTGCTGTGAACAGTCCACATGATCTCTGCACATAGTATCCAGGAGGTTTTAATCCACCTCCAAGATCAACCTAATTTTTTAGAGGACAAAATTCAAATGAAATTAAATGTTAAAAGTAATTAGGACTATCATTATTATCTAAGAAAAAATTTCATAAACATCTTTATGAATCTAGTTATCTAAACATACACATTTTATTAATAGCTTTTAGTGATGAAATTTTATCCTTCAGAAATATTAATACTGTCAAGATTATTCAGTAATAAAAGTAGAGCCAGAAGCCCTAGTTTAAGTACTGAAAGCCTAACCTGAGTCTAACACTTTTCAAAAGCACAGTCATAATTAAAATCACAAAACAAGAAATAAATCTTACATGACGAGATTCATCATCTGGAAAATTATCATCACAAAGCCATGCTCCCAGGTCAGTCCTCTGGAATTCTGCTGCCACCAGAGCATAAAACTCTAATGTGGGTCCCAAACCAGTTCCTTCCTCTCCTAAAAATTCAACCTAAAATGTGAACAAAGAAATGTCTGTAAATAAAACGAATTTATTTGTTTGTTTGTTTATTTATTTGGGTGCTGGGGATTGAACTCAGGGGCACTTAATCACTAAGCCACATCCCCAATCTTTTTTGTTTTGAGATAAGGTCTCACTAAGTTACTTAGGGCCTTGATAAATTGCTAAGGCTGGCTTTGAACTTGCAATCCTCCTGCCTCAGCCTCCCAAATTGCTGGGATTACAGGCGTGTGCCACTATGCCCAGCTCCAGTATTTTTTAAAGTGATTAAATTCTTGCCAAAATTTGTCACATCTAATCCAGTATTATACTTTCTTCACAAAAGCAATGTGTACATTAAAAGCAATACAAGGATTTTATTACAGTTTTTCTAAAGAGAAGAGTGCCATTTGTTGTATGCTATTTATGCACATAACATTGTTAAGCACTGGGCTGAACACTATTCTCACATTACTTGTCAAAACAATTCTGCAGAGTAAGTATCTGCTTTTGACACCAAAGGAAACCAAACCTCAAAGAGATTATTAATTTCCTCAAGAAAATGAGAGTGTATATATTTTTACATGTATCTTTTTTTTTTTTTTTTAATTTTTTTTTTTTTTTTAGTTGTTGATGGATCTTTATTTTATTCATTTATTATTTATATGTGGTGCTGAGGATCGAACCCAGGGCCTCACGCATGCTAGGCAGGCGCGCTACCGCTGAGCTACAGCCCCAGCCCTTTACATGTATCTTTGTGACACCAACACTAAACTCTTCCACTTCTTTATTATAACTTGAAGCAACCACTTTAAAGGGTTTTGTCCACACTTTACCTGCTCCAAAAATGATTTGAAGCTTATTAAAACACATAATAAAATTTTTTAAAAAATTGAGGATTATCTAGATGAGAAAGAACATAAAGGTAGGAGGAATAAGATAATGGCAAGGAAAATTTGTTTGCAAAGTGAAAGCCATGAAGTTTGTACATGTTTTAGAGATGTATCATATTTGTCATGGTAAGTATGTGATTCAAAAGATCAAACTATTAAAAAAAAAAAAACAACAAAAGATCAAACCAGCTAGTTCACATATCTAGTGGGAGAGATTTCCATGGTGCCTTAAATAAGGAATACTATATATACGGGATGTAATTGATAATGTCCACAATAGCACTTCTTCAGTATATATTGATTTCACACTGCCATTTGTTGTGACATCTTCCAATACAAACCAATAATATAAGCACAATTTACATGAAATAATATTACAAAACTGTGTGCTCCAAAAACGTAGATTATCTTAATAGCACAGCTTTAATATACAGGTAAAATCTAGACTATCAAGAATGTACACAGGGGCTGGGGTAGTGGCGCAGTGGTAGCGTGCTCGCCTAGCATGCGTGAGGCACTGGGTTCGATCCTCAGCACCACGTAAAAATAAAATAAAGATATTTAAAAAAAAAAAAAAAAAAAAAAAAGAATGTACACAATGTGGAGCTGGGGTTATGGCGCAGTAGAAGTGTGCTCGCCTGGCACGCGTGAGGCACTGGGTTCGATCCTCAGCACCACATAAAAATAAAATAAAGATATTCTTTCCACCTACAACTAAAACATAAATGTTTAAAAAAAAAAAAGAATATACACAATGTAAATATTACTCAGCCTTAAAGAAGAATGGAATTATGGCATTTGCGGGTAAATGGATGAAACTGGAGAACATTATGCTAAGTAAAATATGCCAATCCCAAAGAACCAAAGTCTAAATGGTTTCTCTGATATGCGAATGCTAATTCACAATGGGGGGTGGAAGTGGGGGGAGGGGTAGCAATATTCTGAACTAGACAAGGGAGTGAAGGGAGGGGACGGGGCATGGGGTAGGAATGAGAGTAGAATGAAATGACATTATTACCCTGTGTGCATATATGATTACATGACCTGTGTAACTGTACATCATGTATAACCACGTGAATGAGAAGTTATACTCCATTTATGTATGATGTGTCAAAATACATTCTACTGTCATGTATAACTAATTAGAACAAATAAAAAATATATTAAAAAAAAAGACTCCTTTGTGAGTACTATTATTCAGTCCATCTTTAAAGAAACAAACAAGCAGCTGGGCACACTAGTGTGCACCTATAATCCCAGCACTTCAGGAGGCTGAGACAGGAGGACCGCGAGTTCAAAGCCAACCTCAGCAATGGTGAGGTGCTAAGCAACTCAGTGAGACCCTGTCTCTAAATAAAACACAAAATAGGGCTGGGGATGTGGCTCAGTGGTAGAATACCCCTGAGTTCAATCCCCAGTACCAAAAAAAAGAAACAGACAAGCTAGGCATGGTGGCACACACCTGTAATCCTAGCAACTTGGGCAGCTGAGGCAGGAGAATTACAAGTTCAAAGCTAGCCTCAGCAACTTACTGAGACCTAGTCTCAAAATAAAAAAGTCTAGAGATATGGCTCAGTGGTTGAATATGCCTGGATTCAATCTCTGGCACCAAAAAAAAAGAAAGAAAGAAGGAAAAAGAAAAAAAAGAAATAGAAATGGACTAGTGCCTTTCAGATTTTGCCACCAAAAGAATGAAAACACTGTTTGCTGCTAATTTAAGTGTACAAGATCCTGACCACTAAAAGGTTGGGCTAGCTTCCTCTTTGAAATATGCTCTGCCAGAAAAGAGAGCCTCTTCATAGATAAGCAAAATCCTTCTTCACATTTATCTGATAGTTTTCATGTACTGGAAGATAAAGGTTGGCTGGTTTCCTAAGTATCATTACTTTTCCTCTAACAGAAGCTTATTTTGTAGGAGGATACCTCAAGAACAGATTTCCGATCTGCGTGTATTTGCATGACATTCTCAGCCCATTCCATTAGTGATTCACCACGTGGAACTTTTACTCTTTCATGCTTGAGGCGACCAACTCTAAACTCCCCAGGATCATCTCGCCTTACGCTGCTCGTGGTCCTTGTTCGTTCCACAGTGGCTTCACGTCGGTTTTGTAACCACACTATTGCTCTGAAACAGAAATACCAGTGTAATTGTAGCACACTTTAACAGATGCATGTACTATTATACCATCAACAGATTTTTCCTCCTCTTTTTGGTACTAGGGATTGAACTCAAGGGTACTTAACCTCTGAGCCACATTCCTAGCCCTTCTTATTTTTTATTTTGAGACAGGGCCTCACTAAGTTGCTGGAATTACATGGTCCAAGCCCCACCTAATACATAAAAATACAGACAAACCATTCCTATCAGAGAAACTAAAAAATGATTAAGCTATTTCTATTACTATGATTAAAACTAAAAACCACCATCAAAATAGTTATTATAATATTAAAACATTTTCTTTTTTTAAAAAATATTTATTTTTTTAGTTGTAGGTGGACAGAATATCTTTATTTTATTTTTATGTGGTGCTGAGGATCAAACCCAGTGCCTCACACATGCTAGGCAAGCATGCTACCACTGAACCATAATGCCAATCCCAAAACATTTTTTTTTAACAGAAGTAATCTATCAAGGGTGAGAGAAAACCTCTAAATAAGAATAAGAAGATGAAGTTTCTACTATCATGTATGGGACTATTATTTTGGTACTCTCAGGCAAATCAACTAAGTACTTGAACAATTTCCTCATGTATAAAACAAATCAAAATCAATGCCCTTTATCACAACAGGCCTATAATTCTATGTGTACAAATGCTTTTATAAATGGTATTAAATGAAACAAAAATATAACATCAGCAAAGAAAACAGCTACATTTTTAAAAAATTAAAAAAAAATTTTTTTTTAGTTGTAGATGGACACAATGTCTTTATTTTATTGCTTTGTATGTGGTGCTGAGGATCGAACCCAGGGCCTAATGCATGCAAGGCAAGCGCTCTACCACTGAGCCACAATCCCAGCCCAAAAATAGCTACATTTTAAATTATAACATTACACCTACTTTGACAGACTACTTAGGGTACACAGTCATTCAACAAAATATTAAACACCTACAATGTGGCATGATATTCTCATGATGTGTTACATACACTGTTTTAGGTACCCTATCTAGGGCATGAGCAAGAGTCAGAAATTCCTGTCTTCTGATGTTTTACTGAATAATAAAAAATGAGGCAAAGAGGCCACTGATGAGAGTATTTCTTTTATCTGGTGAGGACTTGTTTGGTGTTTAATGCTTGCTTGCAGCTAAAGGTACCAGAGGCTTTAAGTTTTCATCCTGTATTTTATTTTTTTTTAATTTCATTGTTTGAGTTTCCTTAAATACTACTTCAGGGAGAAAGAATCTGTGTATTACAATTCTTTCAGCTGTAATTGATTGTTATTATACCAGATCCTTGATGTTGTGCAGGTCAGATATGGGACAAAGGAGTTTTTTAAAATCTTATCCAATCTTTAAGTGGGTCTATGTCTAAGGACTACAACTTTCACAAGTGTTTCATCAGTGTGTACCACTCCCCGCGGCACCCTTACTCCCTGTCTCTGACTGGAGTATTCTCAATATTTTTCTTTGAAAATTTGTCCTTAATTAACTTTGTTTTCAATTCACAACCTAATCCTGTCAGAGACATGAGGTCTTTCTGGAATCTTCAGTGGGAAACTGGTAGGGTTTTTGGAAGGAAAACTGTGGAACTGTGAGGGTTTCCCTAAGTCTACAGGACCCCAAGGTTTCCTTAATCTCAAATTAGCCCATATTCTGTCTCCAACCATTCTTCAAGATTATATATACCAGTTGACAGCTCTAGCAGTACATTGTTGGATTCAAGAAATGTAATTTGATTTTTAGACATTTTTGTTACTATAAGGATAAGATTGATGACTTTTGATAACATATCAGAGATGAAACATGAAGTCAGTTTCTTAATTTTAAAACTTGTTTAATTTTATTCATCCTTTCCATTTATATATTGTTTTTTCCTTCTCTAACTTTTTTTCCATTTTATCATACATTTTATTTGGGAAATGCTTTTGTTGAATACAGAAAACCAATAGGATTAATTCTATTTCATGTTTGTAATCTTTTTTTTTGGTACTGGGGATTAACTCAGGGGTACTGGACCCCTGAGCCACATCCCCAGCCCTATTTTGTGTTTTATGTAGAGACAGGGTCTCACTGAGTTGCTTAGCACCTCACCATTGCTGAGGCTGGCTTTGAACTCGTGATTCTCCTGTCTCAGCCTCCTTAATTGTTGGGATTACAGGCTTGCGCCACCGCGCCCGGCTTCATGTTTGTAATCTTATTCCTACATCTTCTATGGACTGTTTTTAATTTCTTTATATAGAATAATTTATATAATTTTTATATATTGAGTAGTTCTATATATTGAATAGTTTATAATTTATCAGATCTACATTGTATTGTTTCTACTCATTGTTTTTTAAACAATATACATAGATTCTATTGGATAATTAAAAAGTAATAAATTTTTAAAAAATTCCTTTCTTTGTGAAACTGTGATCCAATGGAGGGAAAAAGATACAAAGTTAAGTAATATATGCAGCATATTAGAAGGAGGTAAGAGACAAATGATGGTCAGACAAAAGATAAATTTAAATATTATCAAAGCTGTTTACAAGCATTTGGTTTGGTATTGCTGAAAATTTTTTTTTTTTTTTTTTGGTACCAGGGATTGAACTCAGAGGTACTCTACTACTGAGCCACATCCCCAGACCTATTTTGTATTTTATTTAGAGACAAGGTCTCACTGAGTTTCTTAGCACCTCGCCATTGCTGAGGCTGGCTTTGAACTCGTGATCCTTTTGCCTCAGTCTCCTGAGCCATTAGGATTATAGGCATGTTCTACTGTGCCCAATTATTGCTGGGAATTTTAACAAAAAATAATTTCTATAAATTTCTAAAGAACTGTACAATAAATCTTAGTTGATAGAAACATTTAATTCAACCCACACTATTCCAACAAAGCATATATCCAACTGGAAAAGAAAAAATTTTAAATGATAACTATATCACAATATATTCTCTCCATTAGTCTTAACAGTATATTTGTACATTTTGAACTTTTAAAAAAAATACACACATATATATATATTCTTAGAAAAAGATGCACTTTCACTGGGCAGGGTGGCACACACCTGTACCCCCAGCAACTCAGGAGGCTGAGGCAGGAGGAACACAAGTTCAAAGCAAGCCTCGGCAACTTAACAAGGCCCTAAGAAACTTAGCGAGAATCTATCTCAAAATAAAAAGTAAAAAAGGGCCAAGGATATAGCTCAGTGGTAAAATACCCCTGAGTTAAAAAACACATAAATAAAAAATAATTTTTTAAATTAGAAAAAAAAAAAAAAAAAGATGCACTTCCTACCTTGATGCACCAAATGCTGTACATGTGAAATAAAGCTGTCTAGTTTCAAATGGTATTAGAAAAGGACACTTGCTGGTTAATTGTTCACACCAGTCTGGCAAAGCCCCACTTGCCAATGCTAGTGGCTCCTGTAAATTAACAAATAACAATGTCTCAGTGGAAAAAGGCAATATCAATTCTTAAATGCAATTAATACTGAATGTAAAAGACCATATGGCCCCAATTACTGAATATGACGAAAGGGACAGTGGTGAAGTACAAAAGGAAATGGAATACTGTGAAAAGCCCAACAGTTATAGAATATAGTTCACCCATGTGATTTTATTACCTCAATCTGCTGCAAAATTTTGGTTGTGATTTTTTTACTAGTAAATTCATCTGGTGGAAAAGTAAACTGAGGCTGTTCATCACCATCTATAAAAATAATTAACAAGGGTAATTAAATAAAAACTGACTTGCTTTAAAAATGCTATCAAAATGACACAAGGCCTCTTACAGACCTTCTTGGGACATTCTTGAGTAAGGGTCACTTGCAACAATATACAGAATACGTAGAAGTTGAAGGACATCTTCTACCCCACAAGAGTTCTGTCCATTGCCTGCTTTGGCCTGAGGTTGTTCTTTCGTCAAATTAAGAATATCACTGCTTTGAAGAGTAGAAATGGACCCCTGGTTTAATCCAGACTTTGTTCCATGCTCACAAAAATCCTGAAAAAACAATTAGCAAAACTGGCCATTAATCACATTTTCAAGAAAAATATGTCCATATATGTATTATGTTGAAAAGGTTTGAATTTTTCAAAGAATAACCTTCTTTTAAAATAAAAGTGTCACACAAAATCAAAACCAATGCATTCTAAACCATTAAACTGTCAAAATATAACCACTGTAAACCATAATTAAAAGTCTGTGCTCATAGCCAATGCTACAAGCCATACTTGCAATTTTAGCATTGGCACATTAACAATGTTAATTCAAACTTTTTTTTTTAAATATTTTTTTTTAGTTGTAGATGGACATAATGTCTTTATTTTATTGCTTTGTATGTGGTGCTGAGGCTCGAACCCAGGGCCTCACGCATGCGAGGCAAGCGCTCTACCGCTGAGCTACAATCCCAGCCCCTCAAACTTTTTTTTAAAATTGTCCCAACACCCCACTATTTCCTTAAGCACCCCCAGCCCCCTGCTGGAGAGCAAACACACATGCTAGGTGAGCATTCTACTATTAAGCTACACCCCCAGCCCCTTAAGAAGCTTTTAGAGTTGCAAAACAAAGCACAAAGCCATTCCCAAACAAAATACGGTTTTTAGATGCCAGTATATACCTTATATGCAGCTATGAGCTGAGAACAATTTCTGTTTTTTCTAATACTTTTATTAGTGCCAGTTAATTTCCAGTGGCGCAGGAAAGCAGCATCTGCATTCTTCTGCAGGTAGGTTATCAAGTCATTCTTTGGTAATTCATCAGTGCCAAGGTACTGTTCCACATGCTCTATAGTCCAGCAACCCTACAATAGGAAAAACCAAATGTTGGCCTTTCCCAGTTATAAAGTCTATAATATTTCACATGCATTTCATGAGGTAGCTTTAAGATCATGCACTTAAAAGGATTCCTTGTTAGTCATTTTTTCCTCAAATGTTCAAGTGCAACACAATATTAGTATTTTTTTTTAACAATAGCTAAGTATAAGACCCATTTTCTAAAAATCACTTACCATTTTCCCATTTTCCTTTTCTTTGTCAGAATCCTTCATTTCTCTGTACATAATTCTAAACATGAAGATATTATTCAAGTTAATTCAAATGTCAAATGATATTCTTTAAAAAGTGAATATGTCATTCCCTAGACATACATTAAACACTGAGCTCAAGAAGAATATTTAAGGAAAAAATATAAGTTGAACACAAGGGAAACAGACACCATATTTCTGAATCTATTAGCATTATTTCAAAGAAAGTAGGCATCAAATTTAGAACTTTTAAGGATGTGAAGAAATGGGCTGGGGTTGTGGCTTAGTGACAGAGAGCTCTTGCCTTGCATGTGTGAGGCATTGGGTTCAATCCTCAGCACCACATAAAAATAAAAAAATAAATAAAGGTATTGTGTCCATGTACAACTTAAAAAAAAAAAAAGATGTGAAGAAATGAATCTACACCAGCTGTTATGACATTCAAGCTACTATAAAATAAAATGGAATAAGAAATAGTTTTTATGTGTATACATGGAAAAAAGGCTAGGAATAATGAGAAGAGTTTATGTGTACACACACACATATATAAAAGGCATCAGAATTTTGTACTATATAACCTGGGCGTGATGACTCACACTTGTAATCCCAGCACTTTGGAAGGCTGAGACAGGAGAATTGCGAGTTCAAAGCCAGCCTCAGCAAGGGCAAGGCGCTAAGCAATTCAGTGAGACCTTGTCTCTACATAAAACACAAAATAGGGCTGGGAATGTGGCTCAGTGGTCAAGTGCTCCTGAGTTTAATCTCTGGTACCAAAAAGGAATTCTGTACTACAGTATAAAATTGAATAGGATATTCTTGTGTTCTATCTCAAAAGAACCTACATTACTTTCATTGCACAATATATAAAATTATCAGTGATGTTAAGAGAAAGGAGAAGACACAGTAACAAAAATGAAGTTACAATAAGGATGATAATAATACAATTTATGTAATTAATATTATGAAATATTTTATAGGTAATACTTATTGGAAAGTGGTATATTAAGTAACTCACTCCTCATAACTAGTCTCATTTTATAGATTAAGAAAGTAAGGGGGGCTGGGATTGTGGCGCAGTGGTAGTGTGCTCACCTAGCATGTGTGAGGCACTGGGTTCGATCCTAAGCACCACATAAAAATAAAATAAAGATATTCTGTCCACCTACAACTAAAAAATTAAATAAATTTAAAAAAGAAAGAAAGAAAGAAAGGCACAAAATGTTAAATGAATGAATGAACAACTCCAAAGTAAAGAATTAGGGCTGGGGTTGTGGCTCAGTGGTAGAGCGCTTGCCTCGCATGCGTGAGGCAGTGGGTTGGATCCTCAGCACCACATAAAAATAAATGAATAAAATAAAGATATTGTGTCCATCTACAACTAAAAAATATTTTTTAAAAAGTAAAGAATTAGTAGAAAATAGTGCTTCATACACAATCTCTATCAAACAGTTCAAATGACACTTTCAACAATTATTATATAGTTAGTCTAGCTAGGTTTGGTGGTGCACAGCTGTAATCCCAGCAACTTGGAAGGCTGAGGCAGGAGGATTAAAGTCAAGGCCAGCCACAGCTACTTAGCAAGGCCCTAAGCAATTTTGTGAGACCCTGTCTCAAAATAAACATAAAAGGGCTGTGGACATAATCAGTGGTAAACTGCCCTTGGGTTAAATCCCTGCCCCCCTCCCCAAAAAAGATCTAGATTATTTCTAAAGATCTTTCCAGATCTAAAACTGTCATTCAACATCAGGAGACAGAAATATTCTCTTTTTTTTTTTAAAATATATTTTTAGTTGTTGATGGATCTTTATTTTATTCATTTATTATTTATATGTGGTGCTGAGAACTGAACCCAGTGCCTCATGCGTGCTAGGCAAGCGCTCTGCCACTGAGCTACAGCCACAGCCCCAGAAATATTCTCTTATGTTCCTGCACAGCAATGGAAAATGAAGAAATCATCTGTTTCTACAATCCAAAAATATAGACAAACAATGCTTCTTTGGCTCATATGCTATAAACATATCTTTTTAAACATTAAGTTAAAATCTCTTACGTGTATGTTGGCTCCCAAATACGCCTAAGTTTATCTGATTTCACATTGCCGTTACAGGATAACTGAAGTAATTTTTGTACATAGTAAAAGATGGTTGATCTAAAATTGGTGAGCGGTAATTCAACTTCACGAGTTGTTCCAAGCCCTGTTACTTTCAAAGTGAGGGCTAATCGAGGTGATGGAGTACATTCAACTTCTTCCAAGAGCTCTGAATGAGGTGTTCCTAAAATTGTGGAAGACATGTAAAAAACAATCATAATAAAATAAGCACTCCGGAAGAACACTGCACTACAAGACAATGGTACATGAAATTCAAATCTTTCTGCCATATATTAGCTAAATGATATTAACTACTTAAGACTTAAGACTCCTGGCTTCATTTTTTTTTTTAATGGAAACAATTTACCTGTGTTAAAGATTGAGTTAAGAAACAATAAGATAGCCACACATGGTGGTGCATGTCTGTAATCCCAGCATTTTGGGAGGCTGAGACAGGAGAATCGCGAGTTCAAAGCCAGTCTCAGCAATGGCGAGGCACTAAGCAACTCAGTGAGACCCTGTCTCCACATAAAACACAAGACAGGGCTGGAGATGTGGCTCAGTGGTCGAGTGCCCCTGAGTTCAATCCCTGGTAACAAAAAAGAAAATAAGATAGCTGGGCGCTTGTGATCCCAGCAGCTCAGCAGGCAGAGGGAGGAGGATCAGGAGTTTAAAGCCAGCCTCAGCAACGTAGCAAGGACCTAAGCACATTAGATAGACTCTGTCTCTAAATAAAATATAAAAAAGGACAGCTGGGGGTGTGGCTCAGTGGTTAGGTACCTCTGGATTTAATCCCTTGTATCAAAAAAAAAAGAGTACTATAGGAAGGAGAGAACAGAATAGAATAAATATATATGATATGGATCTTGTTTTTATTTGGAAACACATGCTAACTGTATGAATACTTATGAAACATTATGATTTTATAAACGAGAAAAGTAAAATTATCCATAATTTTATATTCAGATACTTCTGGGTCAATGACTTTCAAACTTTTTTCTTTTTGGTACCAGGGATTGAACCCAAGGGGTGCTTAACCACTGAGCCACGCCCCCAGCCCTTTTTATTTTTTGAGACAGGGTCTCACTAGGTTGCTTACAGCCTTAATAAGTTGCTTAGGCTCGCTTTGAACCTGCAATCCTCCTGCCTCAGCCTCTGAAGCCTCTGGGATTACAGGTATGTGCCACAATGTCCAGCAACCTTTCAAACTTTTACTTACATTATACATGTGAATTTTGAGGTAAACAAATACACAAATATAATTAGGTTGATAATGTATTTGAGGTTGAACTCTCTTCTTTTTAATAGCTCGTGAAACTTTTAGTATCATGATAGTCTTAAGGTAATTTTCAATTTTTGACAATATAAATACTTTTACAGTCATTAATATATGTAAAAAAAAAAAGTATGTAGAGTTAATATTCTTTACTATAAATTACTAGTGGGAAAAATACCAGAAGATATAAACAATACTGCCAATAAGCACTACAGAAAGTCTGTACCTATTCATATTCCCTAGAACAGGTTTTTCTTTTGGGAACTTAAAACATTTTGTTTCAGCCCATATCCCTCCTTACCACAGAATATAATGCTACAAAGTTACCTACTTTTGTATTTAACATTAAGCTTTTCTATCAACTAAAAAGTACACTCCACACATAAAAATTTGTCTTCTTTAAGGATCAAGTACTGGTTATATCTGACATTTACTGAGAGACCCATCAGTCACTATGCTATTTTAAATATTTTTTTATTATTATTATTATTATTATTATTATTATTATTATTATTATTATTATTATTATTTTTGGCACCAGAGATTGAACTCAGGAGTACTTGACTACTGAGCCACATCCCCAGTACAGTTTTGTGTTTTATTTAACAGGGTCTCACTGAGTTGCTTAGCGCCTCGTCACTGCTGAGGCTGGCTTAACTCGTGATTCTCCAGTCTCAGCCTCCCAAAGTGCTGAGATTGCAGGTGTGCACCACTGCGCCTGGCTCCTTAATTTAACTACCTTACCAAACAGAGACTATTCATCTCTCCATGTAAGAGAGGCTTAACTCTGGAAATTCAGGCTTAACTCAGGGAACTTGCCCACTGTATTAGTTTCCTACTGCTGCTATAAAAAATTATCACAATCTAGGTGGTTTGAAACAACACAAATTTATTTTCTCAGAATTCTAGAGGTCATAAGTTTAAGATGGATTTGCAGTGCTTCGTTCCTTCCAGAGGCTATAGGAAAGTCTATTTCCACTCCTTTTCTCACTTCTATAGAATATTCACATTTCTTACCTCATGGTCCCTCATCAATGACCTCTGCTTCCTTAGTCACATCTCCTACTCAGACTCTGACCCCTCTGCATCCTTCTTATAGGAAGTATTGTGATTATACTGGGCCCACCTGAATAATGCAAGATAATCTCCCCATCTCTGGATGCTTAACTTAATTTTATCTGCAAAGTGTCTTTTGTTGTGTTGAAGTAACAAATTCATAGGTTCCAAAGAATAGTACCTGCACATCGTTAGAGAGGCCAACAGGATGCCTACCATATCCAATTAAAAAGTTTCAAGGGATGAAGTTTTCACCCAGGCAAACTGATGCCAGAAACCATAACTGTAAAAACTAAATTGATTTTCAAAGCAGACAGGAAAAAATTCTTAACAATCTTGATCCAGTATAAAAGAAAAAAACGGCCTGGCACAATGGCACATGTTTGTAATCCCAGTGGCTCAGGAGGCTGAGGCACTAAGCAATTCAGTGAGACTCTGTCTCTAAATAAAATACAAAATAGGGCTGGGGATGTGGCTCAGTGGTTGAGTGCCCCCAAGTTCAATCCCCAGTACTAATATATATATAAAAAAAAGTTCCACTTTTAAATAATGCCTTGCTTTTAAAGACTGTACAAATACAAAACACATGAGTTTTTAAATTTTTTTAAATAATTTGTGGGTTGGGAATGCAGCTCAGTGATTGAATGCATGCTTAAGACACACAAGGCCCTAGGTTCAATCCCAGCATACCAACACCACCCCAAAATTATAACTTACTCCTCTAAAACATAGGATTTTTCAAGGACTGATTAAAAACTTTTCCAAAAAAAACATATATAAGCAGGTTATAAATAACCTTACTTTTCTAACTGTTTATAACTATCTTATTTAATAGCTGTTAAAATTAAATCACTAAACCAGCCAGGCAAAGTGGCACATGCCTGTAATCCCAGCACTTTAGGAGACTGAGACAGGAGAACTGCAAGTTCAAAGCCAGCCTCTGCAAAGGCGAGGCACTAACCAACTCAGTGAGACTCTGACTGGGCTGGCAATGTGGCTCAGTGGTCAAGTACCCCTGAGTTCAAACCCCAGTACCAAATAAATAAATAAATTAAATTAAATCACAAAACTAAAACAAACTATACCTGGGGGTGGAATTTCTAGGTCAGTTGTCTGCTGGACATTGGTACGACCTGGTCTAGGATCAAAAGCAGGAACCAAAGCAGAAAACTGCCGCTTTAGCACATAATCATCATCCCATGTTCTCCGGCGACCTCCTTTAGTTTCATACTCTTCTTCTTCCTATTAAAATAAAATCCCACATACTGTTCAACATTACAAGATGAAAATTGTTATTTTTCCATAAATAATGTACTATCAATAAAATAAACATTAAGCAGTTCTTTACAACTGTTTTACTTACTTATTTAGCCATATCACTTAGGCACAGAATAAGCTAAGACATATATTTAGATATATACATTGCTCAGTGATTTGTTTATTAAATGTCAATTGTATTAGTGGTGGCCACACAAATTTATATGTGATAATATGACAAAGAACCATACACACAAATGCTGTGTCAATGTCAATTTTCTAGCTTTGATATTATGGTATAATTAAGTAAATAATACTAACCATGGGGAAAAACTGGGCACATAAGCATTCTTGCAACTTCCTATGAACCTATTATTGTTTTCAAGTAACTTTTTTTAAAATGTAAATTTCATGGGTTGGGGTTATGGCTCAGCAGTTGAGTGCTTGCCTCACATGTGAGAGCCACTGAGTTCAATCCTCAGCACCATATAAAATAAAGAAAGGTATTTGTTCATCTACAACTAAAAAACAAAAAAATTTTTTAAATGTAAATTTTATTTCATCCGGATTATTTACATACAAAACAGAATGCCTGGGCATTGCTTTAAATTTCTATAGGGCAAATAAATAAAAAGTGTTGATAACTGTTAGAAGTCAAATAATACATACTTATACATATCCTTATAATTTGTTTGAATACTTAACTGAAATTAACTTTTATATCAGATCAAACCAACATTTGACAGCTCTATAGTCAGAATTTCTTATTTATATACTGGGCTCAAAACTCATATGTGACTTCATCTGAAAACTGGAGCTAATAATACAGTGTTAACTAATAAGATCATTACTACTTTTTACATTACCATTACCACTACCCCTACCCCTACCACCACCACTAATACTACTACAGATCTCAGATAACATCTATTAACTATTTTAATGTATGTTTACTCTTACTCAAAGGTCAAAATAAAAAGGTTTTAAGGAAGAAACTCATGACTGCCACAGTAATCACAGAATCTATTTGGAATTTGGAACCCAAGCAGTAGGACATATTTCATCTTACAACTCTCTTAGCTGCCTCCTCTCCACCTCTGACTCCACCTACACATTACTGTAGACATTTTGGTTGGTGCTTTCCTGTGTAAATAAAACTTATTAAGATAAATGTGACAATATTACCTGCTCCCCAATAGGTCGGCTCCCAGCTCCAGCAGGGACCTGGGGTAGCTGTGAGGTAACAGCATGGTGTGTTACATCAGAGCGGGAGCCAGCTCGACGTTGTAGGGATGGACGTCTCAGAATCTGAAGTAAGAAAATACCAAGAGACATAAGTCTAATTATTTGATCAATACATACCCCCCACCATTTGGCCTTCCCTGAAACTGTCAATCCATATTAACAAAAGTATCACAAAAAAAACTTTCACATAGGGCTGGGAATGTAGCTCAGCGGTAGAGCGCTTGTCTCGCATGCGTGAGGCCCTGGGTTCGATCCTCAGCACCACATACAAAGCAGTAAAATAAAGACATTGTGTCCATCTACAACTAAACAAAAAATTAAAAAAAAAAAACAAAAAAAACAACTTTCACATAATCATCATCCCATGTTCTTCATTAGTCATCTCCAGAAAAGTTATAAATTCAATGCATTAAATTCATGAAATATATTGTACTATACTCTTTTGTAAAGAAATATACTAATATGTTTTCTTTGTCTTTTGGTTTTGGGTACTAGGGATTGAACCCAGGGTGTTTTACCACTAAGCCACATCACCAGCCCTTATTTTTTACAGGGTCTCACTAAGTTGCTTAGAGCATCGCTAAATTGGTGAAGCTGGCCTCAAACTTGCAATCCTCCTGCCTCAGCCTCCCAAACTGCTAGGATTATAGGCATATGTCGTCATACCCAGCATTAATGTGTTTTCTAAGCAATGTATACTAAAGAAAGCATTTTGAGGATTTCATCACCACACAAAAATTCAACTTTTTAAAATATTTAACAACATTTTAGAAAGATAAATTTACCATATACAGGCAGATACAATAAAGGATATCAGAGGCACGACTTTCAATTAGAAGATAATCGTAGTGGTTAAATATTGAGAATTTTGGATTATAGTGCCAAGGTTGGGTCTCATTATTCTACTTAACTCTGATAATATGGGCAAATTATGGTTCTATGCCTCTTCCTCATTCTTCCACGTTATGACTGATGAGAAAATACATGGATATCCTGTAACACAGTAGAAACTAAAAAAATCCTAAGTATAATTATTGTTGAAGAGCCAGGAGAATTAACTCCTTTAAGATTAATGCAGTCAGCTGGGCACAGTGGCGAATGTCTATAATCCCAGTGATTTAGGAGGCTTACAGGTTTGAGGCCACGCTAGGCAACTTGGCGAGACCCTATCTCAAAAAATTAAAAGGGATGGTAATAAAACCCATTTTGTGGGCTGGGGCTATAGCTCAGTGGTTTGCCCAGCATGCATGAGGCACTGGGTTCGATCCTCAGCACCACATATAAGTAACAAATGAATAAAGATCCATCAACAACTAAAAAAAAAATATTTAAAAAACAAACCCATTTTGTAGTGTAACTGGTGGACTGTGTACTCTGCATACTACAGGCTGTGGATTTAATCCCTAGCACAAAAGACAGGGAAGGGGGCATGCCCTGGGAATATAGCACAGTGGTTAGGCACCTTTGGTTCAATCCCTAATATTCAGGGAAAAAAAGGGGGGAGAGGTGATGCAGTTGCCACTAAGTTCACAAACTTTTAAACCTGTTTAAATAAAATCAGTATATGAAATTGTAGTAGTTTTCAAATACAAAGAGATTCACAAAAGCCAAGATTTAAAAAGTGGGTTTTTAAAAATTACTATTTTCAAACTGGTGTTAATTATGATTCCTCTCTTCAATTATTAACATCCTATCTTAGTAAAAAAAAAAGGGGGGGAGGACTTTCTCTCTACCATAACCTCCTCGTATTCTTGATCCTCTTGATTGTCATCTTCATTCTCATCATCTTCCTCATCAGGCTCAGGCAAATCCTCATCATCATCTAGCTCAGCTAACAGAGTACTGGCACGGCAGCTATCAAGAAAATCTAGAAAACAAAACCAACAACCTACTGTCAACACAATTAACAAAGAATGGCAAGGTAACTGCATTTGTGGCATTATAAAACGAAGGTAAAATTCAAAAGGTTCAGGTTTACAAAGACCACTTAATGATACCATCCATCTTCCACCACCACACATATAGGATGATTAACAATGGGAAATAGTTAAAAGCCTGGTAGAAAACACAGGATAACAGATGACCATAAACTATATTTGCATCTACAAAATCATTATATAAAAGGTCAACCGTGAAGGCTGTTTTTTAAAATAAAAACAACCCTATCATCATTCTCTGAATATCACAGGAATATAACATATTCTACAATATGATAGAAAGAAACACTTCGGATTCATTCATGCTACCTGCAAATATCTACTGAGCATATGCTATGTGCCAAGAACAGAGTTAGGTACCAGGTGCATATATATTTATAAATAAAACAGACAGTCTCAGTTTCTATGAGCCTACGACAAACAAAGAAATTTAGCAGGTAAAAATATATATATAGGTATAAGCTATAATAGATCTTATGAAGGAAACAGAAGTAAACAAGTGAATCCTGGGTTTAGACCTGGCATATTACTTAATAATGACTACTTACAAATAATGCCTATTTGCTATGAAATAATATATGTAGCATCATTCAATTATCTACTATATAAGAAATTCAACAATCTTTTTTTTGGTTGGTGCTGGGGATTGAACCTAGGGCCATGTGCATGCAAGGTAAGCATTCTACCAACTGAGCTATATCCCCAGCCCAAAGTTCAATAATCTTGAATCCCTTCTATTTCTTTCCTTCTTAGGATCTCTCCCCCAGTGAAGATTGGGTCAAATTTACACTGTCTCACATAAACAAGAATGCTAACAAGTTGTTCTTAAGAACTGAAAACAAGCCAAGCATGGTGGCTCACACCCGTAATCCCAGGGGCTCAGGAGGCTGAGGCAGGAGGATCATAAGTTTAAAGCCAGCCTCAGCAAAAGCAAGATGCTAAGCAACTCAGTGAGACTCTGTCTCTAAATAATTTACAAAATAGGACTGGGGATGTGGCTTGGTGGCTGAGTGCCCCTGAGTTCAATCCCGGTATCAGGGGGAAAAAAGTATGCTCAATGGCACAGATTTGCAAGGAACTATTAAAGTTCAAAGATCAGTAAGAAGCCAGGTGTGGTGGTGCACACCTGTAATCCTAGTGGCTCAGGAGTCTGAGGCAGAAGGATCATGAGTTCAAAGCCAGTCTCAGCAAAAGTGAGGCACTAAGCAACTCTGTGAGACCCTGTCTCTAAACAAAATACAAAAAATAAGGCTGAGGATGTGGCTCAGTAGTCGAGTGCCACTGAGTTCAATCCCAGGTACCAAAAAATAAAAAAATATAAAAAAGACATGTTAAGCACCCCTGGGTTCAATCCGTGGTACCAAAAAGGGGGAAAAAAATTGAAAATGAAGAGAGAACTAATGAGATTAAAACAGAAGTTTTTACTGGATCTGGAAGGGGAATAAAAACCCCTTAAAATAATATCAGAACTGAACATAGGAAGTACTCTATATTCCTAAAGAACTTCCAGAAGGTTATTTATAAGAAACTTGCACCTACACACCTTTGAACCAAGTATTTTTTTTTAGTCCAATAATTACAGAGGACTAAACATTTAGTGCCATTTATTGGATGACCAATCAAAGGAAGAGACCTGATACTAAGTGAATTTTTAAAATCACATTTTCTAACACTTAATGTTCTAAAATCAGAATGTTTCACAATTGCTGACCAGTCACAGCATTTTAAATGGGCAACATTTTTAGCCTTAGTAACATAAAAAATGGTGTCTTATAATTAATGGCATCTTAAATTTGATAATATGTATTATCCCTAAGATATAAGAGGGGCCATCTTGTAATTTCCATAGTGGTTCTCATGAATGTGATGTTGTGGTACAGAAAATAAACCAATTGTGCTTTTGGTTTATCACTTATGCAACACACAACTTCATATACTGAAATTTGTCTCTGATGTTACAATTTACTGAAGTCAGTTTTTCTCATTTTCCCTTTTTCTATCAGTACATTAGAACATAAAAAAGCTCCGCATTTCATAGATCACAAGAGATTCAAATAATGGTTTCAAAATGCCACGGTAAAAGTTTGCACTGCATGTATAGATATTACAAGGACTGATGTTATGCTGATCCTTTATACTAGCAGACTTAAAGAATCATCAAGTTTTAGGAAAGAAGGAAATTTTCAGAACCTAAAAATAATTTTTAAAAATCAACCAGTAGTCCTGACTTTTAAATACTTTTCCCCACTAGAATATACAAAGTCTTCTTAAACTTCACTATTAGTAACTAAAACCTAAAGTTAACATATTAACAAATGTGTAGAAAGGGACAGAAGGTCCCTCTGAAAAATAATAAATTTGAAAATAACAATACATGTTAAGACTTTGGTATAATAACCATCATCATTTTTGAAAATACACTTAACAAGTGAAGTAGAAACAAAAATATGACTTTCCAAAAAACCGTAAAACATCAGACCAAATCTTTGACTTTGGATAAGAGAGGCCATAGTCTCAGGGGAAAAAAAAAAAATCACAAGGCATCGTGTAGTGTAGTACACAGCTATAATCCCAGCTATTTGGGAGGCTGAGGTGGGAGGATCACAAGTTTGAGGCTGGCATGGGCAACTTAGCAAGACCCTGTCTAAATAAAAAAGGGCTGAGATCGGTAGCTCAGTGGTAGAGTTCTAGGCCCCAGTTTCAATTCCCAATACAGAGAGAGAGAGAGAGAGAGAGAGAGAGAGAGAGAGAGAGAGAGGGAGAGAGAGAAGGAGAAGAAGGGAGGGAGGGGAGCCAGCTAGCCAACCTATTCAAATGAGGTTAAACAGTACTTAAAATATATCTTCATATAAATTTTCTTGTCTTTGAAATTACCAAAAACAATTCTTAAATAAAGAAGAGGGTGGTGGCGGGGGTAGGGGGGGAGCTGCAGCTCAGTGGTAGGGTGCTCACCTAGCATGTGTGAGGCCTGGGTTCCTAGCACTGAAAAAGGAAAAAAAAAAAGAATAGGTGATGTGATCAAGGATGTGTGTAAAGGGTATTCAAAACAATCATAGGAGTGCACGTTTTTTGGAAGACAATTTAGTAGTTACTCTTTTAGGAATTTATCCTGAAGAAACATACAAATATAACCAGTTCAAATGTTGTAGAAACCCATTCAACAATGTGAAAATATTTTCAAAAAGTACTAAATTAAAAGAGCTGGCTGAAAAGATATAATCCCTTTTTACTAAAAGCAAAAACATACATATCAAATGACATGGCTCAAATCAGATTTGAAATGTGAGGACTAGATGGTTTTAATTTTCGTCTACATTCTCTAGAGAGTATCACTTTTCTAATAAAAGACACATTTTAATCAAATCAAATAACTGCACAGAAGCTATAATGGCATAACCATAAAACTTTCTAAGCAAAATTTAATTTAAAAAAATTAAATGTTACCTATTTAGGGAATTATTTCCAGAAGACCCTGATAATAGTGTATAAGGATTATCACTTTACAAAGCTTATTAATATATTACACCACTTCTTTTATTGATAAAGGTGTCAAATATCTTTGTTACTATAGTTCTTCATTAAACACAAAAGGAAAAAAAGGATAACATATCTAAGTTCCTCGAGTGTACTTTCTTTATAATCATGAATTTTATTTATTTATTTATTTATTTGGTACCAGTGATTGAACTCAGGGGATTTGACCACTGAGCCACATCTCCAGCCCAATCTTATGTTTTATTTAGAGACAAGGTCTCACTGAGTTGCTTAGCGCCTCGCCGTTGCTGAGGCTGGCTTTGAACTCGTGATTCTCCTGTCTCAGCCTCCCAAAGTACTGGGATTATAGGCGTGCGCCACCACGCCCGGCTTATAATCATGAATTTTTAATAGTCTCTCCATCTTATGAGGATATCACATTTGTAAGAAGGAATAGTTCTTTTAAACTAAAAGTTAAAAATATCCCAAGAGATAAATATAATAAAAGCATTATTACATAAATTTCTAAATTATTTTACTTTAAACTGTAACTTACCATATAAGGAATATTCTGCTTCCTGACCTGTGTCACTCTCGCTGGAAGTTGATGTGAGGCTGGTGGTTAAAGTATTACTTAACGACTGACCAACTGATAAAACTGTTGTTGCTGTAGCTACATTGCTGCTGCTAGTAACACTGGATGTTGACATAGTCACTGTTGATGTAGTACCAGGTGTGGTCAAATTGGGAAAACTCTGAGCACCCATAAGAGGAGAAGCTAAACATAAAAATGAAGCAAATCAGTATAAATAGGTAGGATTATAGGAACCTTTGAAAAAAAAAAGATTTACATTTTTTAGAGTTCATGAAACACACTAGTAATGAAAGGCTGAAAAACAACAACTTTGGGAACCCAACTGAAATCCAACTAAAAATTCTTGTTTTTATAGTACTATTATTTTTTAAAATATTAAGCCTAGCTTTTTTAAAAAGTAAAACAAGCAATGAAAATGAAAATAATTCCCAATTTATTTTTCAAGGGAATTAGTTTGACCCATTAGTCTCTTTTTTTTTTGATTTTTTTTTTTTTTTTTTAGTTGTTGATGGACACAATGTCTTTATTTTATTGCTTTGTATGTGGTGCTGAGGATCGAACCCAGGGCCTCACGCATGCGAGGCAAGCGCTCTACCGCTGAGCCACAATCCTAGCCCCCCCCATTAGTCTCTTAAACAACTTTAAGAAGCTAAAATTAATCCAAGGGCTAAGTGAACGCTATACCGGGGCAAAGCTCTGGTTTCAATGGACTATAATATTTAATCATTGTTTATTTCTTCATGCAACTTTGCTAAACCAATTATCACAAAAGGGTAAAAAACGTGTTATTGTTTTGTCCTTTTAGAATCAAAAATTCTTTATCATACCTGATCCTGAGTCTTAAAATACTATAATTCTATAAAACTTAACCTCATATTCCTGAAGTGTTAAATCTAATGTCATCTCCAACATGGTTAATGATCTTGTTAAAGACTGCAGCCATAACACATGAATAAGAGACCCTACTTTGCATCCCTCCAGTGGAAAAAGCATGGGGTTCCATAAGGAAAAGCTCACTTACTTGCTGTGCTCATCACATTCCTCCCCAAAGTATTAGTGTTGTTATCACTGCTGCTTCGGCTTAGGTTCATGTTGTTCGTGGCATTAGTCCGTGCTATGTTTGCCACTCTCCTTACAAAACTCTCCAAGCTAGATGTTTCTCTTGAGGACAGGTTAGGTACACTTGCACTAGAGCTCATAGGGGCCCCAGCAGCCAACAAAGAACTCACTGACAGTCTGTTACTTGCTGAAGAGCTAAGGGGTCGTTGTGAAGCTGCTTCTTTATTAGTTAATTCAGATACAGAACTAACATCAGGAGAGCTAACACTAACAATTCCCATGGATATTGCACTAGATTCCCCAGCAGTACGAACAGAACTATCAGGGCCTAACTTTCTTTCAGCATTTTCACTTCCCGTTTCCGCTGTTAAGGTGCTGGTGCTTGCACTGGAAGATGACCCTACTTCTGTTTGAGGGACGTTTTCAGCAGATGAAAGAACAACAATTGGTTCATGGACATCAGCTCCTGAAACTATACTGTGTTCCATTACAATTTCTGATCTCCGTTCCGTTTTGGTCGAACCCAAGCTGATGTCGCTGCTACTGGCCACGCTACACACAGAACTGCTGCTTCCTTTTCTACTTGAGGAGCCTGCAGCAGCAGATGTCTTGTCTGGACAGTTGTTTTTCACCAAGCTGCTCCATGATTGCGTTGTGCCTGAAACAGTGGATGAAACAGGTTTGGGTGATGCCACTGTATCAGGGTCGTACCCTGGTGCAAGCTTGAGGTCAAATTTTCCTTCTGCGCCCATACGGTAAGAGTTTGAGCCACCAGCATCCCAGGTGACATCAATCCAGCCTGGAAAGGGACAGGAGTTTGTGAGACCCAGCAGAAAGCAGACAGGAGCGTGTCAGATAGTAGCTCCACAACATGGGATCAGCTTTTCATCAGTGCTGTACTTTCCTGAATTTCTACAATCACTTAAGGTCTGCCAACTAAAATGTAAATTTTTGGACTTGAATCAACTGAAATATTGTTTGACTATACATGACTAATCTAGCTATCTGAAGGTCTGAACTATTAAACTCATAATAAAATTATATTAAGAAAAAGAAATATGTACTGTACACAAGATTTCTGGGAAACCTTTGGAAATTCTTCCTTTTATTTCCTTTATTTCTGAACTGTTGAAGGCTAGTGATTTTTTTTTAAAAAATGTTAAGGGTCGTGTTTACATCTTTTGTGTTATATTTCAAATGTAAGAATTTTGAAAAATTTTAGAAAGACTGACGCAAATGGTTAAGTACTGCAACTTCATCAAATAAATAAAAACTGTTTAAATTGGTGAATATGATTACATGGTCAAATTTCTTTCTTAAAAAAGTTCTGCCCTACTATCTAAAAAAAGGCTAAACCCTTTAAATGACAAATAAAATTTTCATATATCACTTATAGAAATTTTAGGTTACTAGCTCAAATTAAACACTACATTAGCATTTCGGTTGTGTTCTCAAAGTTCAGTGGTTATTGGATTCTCTTATAATTAAGTTTAATAGAGTTGAATAAGCACAGAAATTTTTAAAAACAAAACTTAAAAAGCATGCTTAGCTCTTACGAGAACTTATATGCTCTAAAGCCAATAATATATAAAGAACTAATGAGCATCATTATATTCAATTTACAGTTACACGTAAAAAAAAGGGGGGGGGGAGAAGAGAAAAAGAAATTGCCCATTAGAAAGGAAATAAGCAATTCTACCATTTTGTTTTAGTCTTATAAGCCAAGTATTTCAGGGGAAAAAATTTACTCTTTTTTTAAGTATAAGAAGCTCTTACAAAGTTTAAAAGTACTTTACCCACCACACAGTGCAAGTTCCAGGATACATATCCACTGACATACCCAGCTGCCCAATCACCCATATACCAGGTTCATTTATATTTATGATAAAGCTCAAAAGGGTTTAAGTATATTGCATTACCTGTGGGGTTTGTCTGTATATGAGTTGTTTGAAAGGAAAACTGACTGCCCCAAATCTACATAAGTAGCTTAGATGAGATTTCAATTGCTTCAGTGTATTCTGTATACTGAAATAACCTTTGAAGAATCATTTAACTATCTCTTCTGCTATACAGAAAAGTGTGAGAAAAGGAAAGGTTCAACAACATGCCAATCCCAAATAAAAATGAGTTTTGTATTGTATTAATTGGTCAAAAAATACACTGATAATTTATTTCACAACTCTAATCAAATTTATAAACATGTTAGCTTTACCTAGAAGGCAGGGAATCATACTTTTTCTTGATCACTGAATATTTGAATTTCAAGAAAGCAACTTTACATAGTAAATAGTCAATATGTATGAAATAAATGGACATCCCCATCCACACAGAGACTCTTCAGAAGGGAAATGGATATAATTGATATAACATGGAAAAATAGTAAAAAATGTTAATTTAGTAGGCTTGAGAATATGTTTAAACTGGGATCTAAAAACCTTCTAGTAGAACTATAAGGACAGACACATACTACACCTAAAATGTTGAGATATAAACACTCAACTCTTCCTATGCCCCAAATTAGCAAAGATTAGCCATTATTAGAAATTATTGACTCAAGTATTTGAAAGCTAAGAACTTTTTGGACATAAAGGTTTTAAGCCAAAACTGAATGTATACATTTGTAATATCAGCAATGAATAGGCCTTTTTAACTAATGAATTCTTAAATTAAGATTTCTAATGTTCTTTTTTTTTAAAAATTTATTTTAGTTGTTGATGGATCTTTATTTTATTCATCTATTATTTATATGTGGTGCTGAGGATTGAACCCAGTGCCTCACGCATGCTAGGCAAGCGCTCTACCACTGAGCTACAGCCCCAGCCCCAAGATTTCTAATTTTCTTATGCAGTCATTTCAGCTGACTGCAACCAGAGAAAATGAACTGCATTCACATGTCCCTAAGTAGCCTCTTCTTGCTAAGTCATACCCTTTGAGACCAAAACAATTTAGGGGAGACAGAATATACACTTACTATAAGTATCAAGATTCCTAAAAGTGACAACATTTTAAATTTCTGAATTCAACGGCACTACTGTCATCTCAACTATTACTGATATCCATAAATTTTGCCTCACTGTAAACCAGCTTTGATTATAATGATTTACAAGTAGGGTTTTTTTTTTTTTTAAATAGCATGTGTGAGACACTGGGTTCGATTCTCAGTACTACAAATAAATAACAACTAAAAAAAAAAAACAAACTTTTTTTTTTAGTTTATTCTCCTAACCACTGTCACTTTTAAAAAATATTTTTAGTGATAATTGGACACAATATCTTTATTTTGTTTATTTATTTTTCTGTGGTGCTGAGGATCGAACCCAATGCCTCACACGTGCAAGGCGTGCACTTTATAACTGAGCTACAACCCCAGCCTGCACTGTCACTTTTATTATAGCTCTTTAAATATTTGGTAGAAGTTGAAAATATGAACATTTTACTTATTTTAATGTTAGGCAAAACTGACAGGAATGAACCCACTATTGTTTTGGCAAATTATCTAATAAATGTGTCCTAGAGTTATAAAAAATATCAGCCTCAATAGTTGCTTTGAGAGTTGAGCAATTTATTAAGTAGGTAAGGACTTCTTTAAAATCTATAGCATCAAAGGTTAAAAATGAAATTAATTCACATAGTAAGCTCTACTTAATATGAAAGTTTAAACTCTCCTCCCAAAAGCTGGTAGACCAAGCAGCACTGTGAAATAATCACAATCTACTAAAAAACAGAAGCTGTTTCTGTTCCATGCTTTATTAAAAAAATAAGTAAAAACAATCTTTTTAAGCATAAGAAATCAGAGCTGAGCCCAATGGAAACCTGAGCAAAATATACTTTAAAAAAAAAAAAGGACATAAAGAAATGAGTCTTAAAGATACTCAAGCCTGATAATCATTTTTATTTTATTTTTAAAATATTTTTTAAGTTGTAGATAGGCACAACATCTTTATTTCATTTGTTTATTTCTTATGTAGTGCTAAGGATGGAACCCAGTGTCTCACACATGCGAGGCAAGCGCTCAACCACTGAGCTACAACCCCAGCCCCTTGATAATCATTTTTAAATGATAGCAGTTTAAGTTTTTAGTCAAAACCCAACAATTTTTAAATTTCTCCTGTTTCTACATAACATTTTTCCAGTTTTAATGTAAAATCATTATCAGTTTTTCTATGTAGTCCTGATACATTTATACAATTTACAAATTCATCCCAAAATAACAAAAAACAATGCTTATTTAAGTACTTGGTTTCTATATTACAAGTGCTAATCTAGACCTACTCACCATTATGTAGTTCTCCTGTGACAGTGCCTTCTCCCTGTGGACTGCCATCCTGATCACGCCATTTCCAATCAAGGCCTCTGATAACACGAGCTCCTGGAACCATGTATTTCAGAACTTGGGAGCGTACCAGACGTCTCTGTCTTCTAAGATTAGCTTCTGCTTCCTTAGCTGCTTTCCCTGTAACGCAGTGATTTCAAAAATATAATCCAAATCACTTTTTATAAATATAATTGTTGTAGTAAGTTAGAAAAATCTAATATACTCTCTTTACCTAGCTGATCTTCACATACTCCATTCACAGTGCCATAAACTTCAAATCCGGATAATGAGAGGTAGTGCGTTTGTCCACTAGCATTCTTCCCCATCTGTTTAATTCTTACATGTCTCCACCCTTGCTTCTCATCCTTTGGTGGATCAAGAGGCCAAGTTGCAGTCGACCTATAAATGTGTTAAAGAAAAATGTTTTTAAACAGATAAAAAAAAAAATTTGGGAAGATTTTTTCCATAACAGAGAGCTTTAGGAAAAATAAACTCCCATCTTCATTAAGCAATTCATTCCAAGAATCAAGAAGTCAATGGAGGAAAAAAGTTGAGACACATTTAAATGTGTATCACTAGCTGGGCACAGTGGCACATGTCTATAATCCCAGTCACTCCGGAGGCTGTGACAGGAGAACTACAAGTTCAAGGTCAGCCTCAGCAATTTAGCAAGGCCCTAAACAACTTAGCAAGACCCTGTCTCAAAATAAAAAATAAATAGGGATGTGGCTCAATGGTTTAAGTGCCCCTGGGTTCGATCCCCAGTACCCAAAGACCAAAAGAAAAAAAAGTATATTATTAATTTGACTCATAACACTAAAAGATTCAATTAATATCTAATTATAAAACAAAGCTTACAAGAAAAAGAAATACGCTTTTATGATCAAAAAGTTTTTAAATTCTTGCTAAGTTCTGAATAATATATTTAAAATTTAACTTCAAAGCTTAAAAAATAGGAAATATTACCTATTAATCCTAATGACAAGAAGCTCCTTTCATAATATGTCAAACACAGCAAGTAATTTAACTCCATACTCTAGTAATGACCCTTGACATGTGACATAATGTACAAGTAAAACTTAGAGGAGGACTGGTGATGTATCTAGAGAGCCTGCCTAGAATATGCAAAGCCCTGGGTTTAATTCCTAGTACCACAAATAAATAAACAAAACTTAACAGAACAAATGTCTTTGAAATAAAAACCACTGTTAATTTGTTGAATATTCGTACATATAATGTGACTATGTGGAGAATTTACAGAAAACTAATCTCATTTTTTTTTGTTTCCACTCATGTGCTAAACACACACATACATATAAAATTTTAAAATGACTACGCTCAGCTTTTTACTAATATTTAACCTAAATTTTTGACAAAGTTTTGGTAAGCCCACTACTTCAAAGTTTTAATGCCTAAAGTACAGATCAAGTGATTTTGTTTATAGAAAGAAAATCTTGCTTCATTATTTCACAAAGAGAGCTCTAGAATATACAACTACAAAAATAAACAAAGCTCTTTACTGAGTTTTCCAATTTGCAAAGACTCCTCAACTAACCCTGGTTCATTGAGACTGCAGTCATCAACATGGGTATACAAAGAAGTCCAGTTCTGTCCATCTTTGGATACCTGGAAAACCCAATTTCTCAGTGCAGATCTTCCATAACCACGGGCATGACGAAGAGTATATGCTGATGGTATTACCCAGAGACCCAGATCTATGGCAAACCAGGCATTCTTATCATCATTACTATGGCAATTTAAAGCTGAATTATCACGACTTAATATGTCTTCCAAACGACCATAAGGTAGATTTCTTCCTTCTGAGGATGTTACTACTACAAGTCCATAAGCAGCAGGATTTACCCATTCATATGCAGTTCTACACAAAAATAAAGAAAAATTAGAAATTAACATTTCTGCATTTGTTCATTTGTTTTTAAATATAAAATAAAATCGCACTAATTAAGCTCTACAATTAGCGACTTAAGACTTCTTTTTTTCTTCATAAGAAGTAATTTGGATAATCTTAAATTTAATCAGCAAGAAAAAAATTCCTTAAACCACAGGATGCTCAAATTTTATTCGACTACCCAGACTTCCTTCTGGTGAATATTGACACTCTAGTTTAAAAAGAATGACTTACTTTGCATTGGTCCCAATCCAGTAAATTATTCCATTCTCATCAAAATCATGTTGGTGCCGAAATATAAAATTTTGCCCTTCTCTTAATTTTCGAACAAAAACAAATGAAGATCGGTCAAAATCATACCACTGCTTTGCTACCTAAACCAAGCAAAATATGGAAGACATTCACCTTAATAATAAAATTTTCAAATGTATCAGCCACTTTTTCTCCTTCTTTAAAGTCAATTATTTTAATATAACAAACACTCATTTTATAAAGTGCATATATGAATCTGTAACAAATACCATCATTTTGTATCATTGTAATGCACTGATAAAAATATGGAAAAAGATAAATTAATTTAAAACAAAAACAATGCTCATTTTAAAATAATGGAAAAATAATCCCCAGCACCAATACATATACATACATATTGAATACTGTGTAGAATAGAGGCACTCCACTACTTAAGATCACAGTATTTCATCTATTATTTCAATGAATAAGACTTGATGATAGTGTACAAAAGCACTTTTCTATTATTAGTCTTCATAAATTTTAACAGCCATGTAATATTCAAGTCATTAGAATTATCAATTACCTGTCAAAATAATTTTTTTAATTTTTAAAGAAATAATTACATACTTCACTTTTTATTGATGGGCATTAAGGCTGTATTCACTTTCAATATTACAAACAAATATAGCAAACATCTTTATAGTATACATACACACATACATACATATATACACACATATATATATAAAGCATTTATAGTATACACAAGATATTATTATTATTTTTTGTCATATTGGGGATTGAACTCAGGGCCTTGCTCATGCTAGGCAACTACTCTACCACTGAGCCACATCCACAGCCCTTTTTACTTTTTGAGACAGTATCTCACTAAGTTGCCCAGGCTGAACAGTCTCTCAAGTCAATGTGATTATAAGCATGCGACATTACGCTCAACTCAAAAGATTATTTCCTTAAAACTGATTCCTTAAAAAATGGAATTATTAGGTCAAATTATATTACATAACTTAATACATACATCCCTAACTACTGTACTGAAAAGCTAAACCACAATAGAGAATGCTTATTTCACCATGTCTTTGCAGAATAAAACCTCAGCTCACCATTTTCAGGAGATACTGTTCTAGAGATTCAACTGTAGCTAAGGGTTCCATCTTCAACATTCTGCCAGTCCGATCTATCAATGAAGTTTCACCAGGTGCACGTTCCAGCCGAAATCGTAATCTTCTTGTGAGTATCTACACAGAAATGATCAAAATTCCTCAGAAAATAACAGCAACTGAGATTTATAAAGTCTCATCATAATGAAAAGATTCACGAATAATGTCTATTTTCTGATAATTCTTTTTTTTATTTTTTTAAAGATCACTGAATAAATACTGGCTACTGAGAAAAATACAAAGTAAACTTGCCAGAATTTCTAAAAACTTCAAATATACATAGTTTAAATAAAACAACATTATTGGGGACTGGGGCTGTAGCTAAGTGGTAGAGCGCTTGCCTAGCATGCGTGAAGCACTGGGTTCGATCCTCAGCACCACATATAAATAATACATGAACAAAATAAAGATCTATCAACAACTAAAAAAATATTTAAAAAAATAAAAATAAAAAAATAAAATAAAACAACATTAAAGTGTTATAAAACACTTTAATGGAAGTTCATGGAAGTATTAAATCTCTAACTTATAATTTTCCAGGAAAGTAGCTAATTAGCTTATTCCTTTAAAGACAGAATATAGTATATTATCTAAGTCTAATAAACTTTTTAAGATCCAATACACAAGCAACAAGTATAGAACTAGCAATTTTAGGTAGTTGTGTTTCTGTATAGATCTTAATTAATTCCTATAAACATTATTGAATATTTACATGTGCATTTTGGTAGTATTTTAGACTGCAAAATTACCAGAGGGCATGCTCCTGGCCTTCCTGCCTTTGAATCTTGCATAATCTCCTAAAATGCGAAGTATATAATACAAGATATTTGTTTTCCTATTACTATAGTGAGCAAATTTCCAGTCATTGGGACTTTTCATCAACTCATTCACTTACAAAGCCTAAGAAGGATGGAACAGTCTCCTTGTTCCTATTACTCTGTCTAAACACACAAAGTAGCCCTCTATGTCTTTTTAAATACTATAGTGAGGTAAAACAAATGTAATTTGCTGGGTAAGCTTTTTAGTGTTGGAGTCTAGTGGCTTTGGTATAGGCAAGTTTTGTTTGCTCTGAGTGGGCACTGCTTTGGCATATATAAATCCTTAGTCACATTAACAGCTACACTTAATGCCCAGTGCAGAGGTATCAGGAGGTGGGTCCCTTGGAAGGTGATTAAGTCATGAGGGTGGAGCCCTAAGAAATGAGATTAGCACCCTTAATAAAATGAGCCCCTAGCCAGGTGTGCTGGCATACATCTGTACTCCCAGCAATTGGGGAGGCTAAGGCAGGAGGATCAAAAGTCCATGACCAACCTCAGCAACTTAGTGAGACTCTGCCTTAAAATAAAAAGGGCTGGATGGGGATGCAGATCAGTGGTAAAAGCACCCCAGGGTTTGATCCCCAGTATGGCAAATTAAAATAAAAAATAAGGCTATCTGTGATCACAGAGACTGGTGAAGGTTGAAGCAGGAGGATAACAAATTCTATGCCAGCCTGGGCAACACAGTGAGATCCTAAATAAATAAAAGGGCTGGGTTATAGCTGATTAGTAGAGCATCCCTGGACTCAATCCCAATTACCACAAAAATAAACAAATAAATAAAACAAAAAATAAAAGAAGGCCAAGGGAACTTGTTCATCCCACTTTGCACATGAGGACTTACCTAGGAATAGACCTTCACCAGATACCAAATATGATAGTGCCTTAATCTAGGACTTTCCAACATCTAGAACTGTGAGCATTAAGTTTCTGTTGTTTGTGATTACCCACTCTAAGGTATTTTTGTTATACCAGCTCAAATGCAATAAGACAGTATACAAACATAATTGTAGAACAATAAGAACTTTTTAAATCTGCTTTTTCCACTGATAATCTACCTATCTCTACTTATAATTGATCAATCAAATACATTACTTATATTAAAATCTACAGTAATTAATCAAATTTGAAATGCCAACATATTGAGTCATTAAAAAGGATAATCAAATGGAATTTTTTTTTTTAATTTTTTTTTTTTTAGTTGTTGATGGATCTTTATTTTATTCATTTATTGTTTGTATGTGGTGCTGAGGATCGAACCCAGTGCTTCACGCATGCTAGGCAAGCACTCTACCACTGAGCTACAGCCCCAACCCTCAAATGGAATTTAAATTAAAATCTTAAAGATGAAGAAAAATTGTTCTTATTTTAACCAGTATTGAAGTTTTTCTAAAAAAAGAAAGCATATTGCTATTCCCACCTATATTCAGCTACATTAGCAACTACATTTTCATGGTTACCTGGAGGTTATATGTGGATCCTGGTGTATCGTACAAATGAAGAGGTAGACGTTCAATTGATTCTAATACAGCTATTAACTTTCGAATTAACGCAACTGCTGGTCGACTATGAAGAGAAAAATAATTGTTAAGAACTTTGGTGTAAAGGCATGAAAATGTTCATGCAGAAACTAGAATAACCTGTAATAGTAGGTCCTCTGCTTTTTTCATGGGTACAAAAAGAAGTACTAAATCCTCAACTGCTGCCTATCATTTTCTATCTACATTCCCAAACAGTTCTCTCCTTCCCATATATTTTGAAGAAATGACAAGAGATCCCATCATTATATCCAGAAATACTTTGAGTATGTATCCTTACAAAAGAATTATTTAAAAAATATCATTACCATACCTTAAAAAAATTATCACCTAGTGTCAACAACATTTAGTGAGAATTCAAATTTCAACTCTATCTTAAACAGGCATGTACTTCAAACTAAGTAATCATTTGTACTCATACCAGACATGTAATTTAAATAGGTTTCCTTGGCCTGGTACATGTTAGGTAAAGTTCCCCACTACTAAGCTACATTTCCAGCCCCTAAATAAGCTTTCTTTTATTCTACTAGATTAAGAAAATATTTCAAAAGTTCATCTTATAAATATATAAACTACTTTTTTATTGAATAATAGTTGCTTTTGCGTGTACAAATACTATACTAGAAAAATTTTAATGAAATACACCAACTGTGTAAATATTACAACAGCAAAATAAATTTGTGTTTTATTTTGGTTTTAGTGCCAAAGAGCAAACCCAGGACCTGCACATTTTAAGTACATTATCTAGATCACTGAGTTAAACCCCCAGGTTATGGGTTTTACCTTTCCTCATCTTCATTTTCACTAAAGGCTGTTTTGAAAACATTTATTCTTTCTACCAGTTGACTACAATCTTGCTTCACATCCAAATCCATGCTCTAAAGAAAAACAAAAGAACAAGAAGTTTTTAAAAATCTTACTGAAATTTATCAAAAATTCATGGAAACATGAATATTACTATATTAAAAATTATCAATACAATTTGAGTGAAATCATTAATCATTTAATTTTTCAATAAAAATTATTTCCACTGTATAGCTAGTAGCCATGTATAATAGATTTTTTTTCAATGTTATAAAGAATCAACAATTTTACTGCTAAATCAATTTTACTGCTTTGCATCCCAAAGTATGCAAAGTGTTATCAAATCTTACATGAATCACATTTTCCATTTTTATGGTACTATTTAATGAGTATTAGAAGAAAATTGGTACATCAGAACCATTTCATAGATATTACTAAATGATATAACATTGTATAATCACTGTAAGTTTAATAAATGGGAACAGAGCAAATAGAAAAATTTATGAAAGGACTATAAGACTCACTAAAGTAACAATGAAATTGTTTAAAGTGTTTCATCACATACAAATAAGACAAGAAATTAAAGTAGCCAGAAGAACTGAAACAGGAAGAAATCTTTTCTTCCATTAAAATAAAGGGGAAAAAATTACCGCAATAAAGAAATGTTCAAGGTAAACTGCATAGTTATATAAGGTTATTACCAAATACTGGTCAAAAATTCACATATACTTCCTACATTTTCATTGTTTATAAATTTACTTCATGCATATAATTTAGGTACCTAAGCTTTATTTTATTTTACATAATTAGTGAGGAAATCAGAGCAGCAATTATTGTTAAATCTTACATTTAAATGGTTTATTCAACAAATCCTGAACAAACTAACTGGAGAACTTAGAAATCAAAATTGACTGAATATTTGATGCAATTGGCTTAAAGTGATGATACAACTTAGAAGGTTGAAGAAATAAGAAATACTAGTAGTATTTACTCAGTTTTTAAATACTAACTGAAAAAACAAACTAAAAATCACTCTACCAGAAGTATAGCTACAAAAAAAAATTAGACTATTAAAACTATATTATATAGTTTGGTTCACTAAATAAACTTACATTGTTTAAAACAGTAAGAAGTGCTTGTACTAAACCACTACTGCACATTTCATATGGTGAAATTGTGTTTTCATCCTTCAAAAGTACAATTAGGTTTTCTAAAGCTGTCTTCATTAAATCTCGCCAAGTGTTCTCACTTTCAATACACTAAAAGAAAAACAAAATTTAGTGAAGACACTCCCCAAAAAAAACAAATTTGAAAAATAATTTATCAGAGTTCAGGGATGTAGCTCAGTGGTCAGGCCCTTGCCTAGGTTGTTCAAGACCCTGGGTTCATCCCCAACACCACTCACCCTACACACAAAAAATGATAATAATAAATTATAATAATTCATCAGAAACCAATTATCACGAAAATAAATTAGATATTAAACAAGAGTAATAGGTCAATTATTAAAGAAATTATCACTATCACTGTAAATAAACTATTCAATGTGCTGTTATAAGACCCAAGCAGTCACAAAAAACACAAAAACAAATGAGCATTGCTATGTGCAATAAATTCTGTGGACAATGATTGATTTCCATGTGTCACGAAATATTTTTCTTCTTTTGACTCTTCAATAATTTAAAAATAGAAAAACAATTCTTAAGTCACAAAACCATGAAAAAAAAATCAGGTGGCAGGCCAGGTTTAGCTAGAGGATCATAATTTATTGACCTTCACTCAACACCCAACATGAAGGACAGCAGAGGAAAAAAATTAAGATAAAATTCACTGTGTATCATAAAATCAAGAGGATGACATACTTGTCTATTTGTGTGAAGCTCCCAAGATGATTCTAATTGAGTCGCTATGTTTCTGAGTGTTACCACTACTCCACGAGGCATGCTTTCAACAGCTTTAAAGTGATCATCATATAAATCTCGAGCCATAGTTCGTACCTACCAAAATAAAGCAAATATGAATTTTTACTGCAATTAGCAATTTTGCAACTCTTTCTTTTGACATATATGTATAAAACTTTGAGAAACAAAATTTGGGAGATGGGGTGTAATAAAGTGGTAGAGTGCTTCTCTAACATGAGTAAGGCCTTGGATTTGAGCAACGATACAACAAAAAACAAAACAACATGGGAGGCTAAGACAGGAGAATCACGAGTTCAAAGCCAGCCTCAGCAATGACGAGGTGCTAAGCAACTCAGTGAGACCCTGTCTCTACAAAAAGCACAAAATAGGGCTGGGGATGTGGCTCAGTGGTCAAGTACCCCCGAGTTCAATCCCCAGTACCAAACAACAACAACAACAACAACAAAAACAACAATTAAAAGGGGAGGGGATAAAAAGGTTCTTCTTTTTCTTTTTTGGGGGGAGGGCGGGGGCAGTAACTGGAGTTTGAGCCCAGGGACACTTTGCCACTGAGCTACATCTGTAGTCCTTTTTATTTTAAAAAACAACTTTAGTAGATTTTAAATGTTAACTAAAATAACTCATTTTTTACATTTTTGTTATTTAAACTTTCTAACTGTATGCCAAATGAATACTTATGAAAATAAATTTACATAATTTGTAAAAAATTAACTTTGTCCTTTTATTTAAATAAAACTTATGGTGAACCAATTAGAAAATACAAATAAGGCCAGGCATGGTGGCACACAGCGTTAATCCCAGCGTTAATCAAGAGGCTGAGACAAGAGGATCACAAGTTCAAAGCTAGCCTCAGCAATTTATCAAGGCACTAAGCAACTTAACAAGACCCTGTCTCAAAATGAAAAATATAAAGGGGGGCGGGGGATTAGCTCAGTTGGTAGAGTGCTTGCCTGGTATGCACAAGGCCCTGGGTTCAATCCCCAGCACCACAAAAATAATTAAATAAATAAATAATTAGGGGCTGGGATTATGGCGCAGTGGTAGCGTGCTCGCCTAGCACGCATAAGGCACTGGGTTCGATCCTCAGCACCACATAAAAATAAAATAAAGATATTCTGTCACCTACAACTAAAAAATAAACATTTTAAAAAAATAAATAAATAAATAAATAAATAATTAGATGGAAGGGAGGGAGGGAGAAAGGTAGGGAGGGAGGAAGGGAGGGAGGAAGGGAGGAAGGGAGGGAGGGAGGGCATAGTGGCTCAAGCCTGTAATCCCAGCACTTAGGGAGACAGAGACAGGAGAATCGCGAGTTCAAAGCCAGCCTCAGCAACAGCGAGGCACTAAGCAACTCAGTGAGACCCTG